>SZWC01011068.1:2977-64470 GCA_023375785.1 Penium margaritaceum | reverse complement strand
GAGAGAGAGAGAGAGAGAGAGAGAGATAGAGAGAGAGAGAGAGAGAGAGAGAGAGAGAGGGAGGGAGGGACGGAGGGACGGATTGAAGGAGGGAGGAACGGAAGGTAGGAGGGTAGGAGGGACCGACGGGGAGAGGAAGGACTGGATGAAGTGAAGGAGGGGGAGAGTGATGGAACGCAGCAGTGAGCAAGGGAGCACAGGGCGGGAGGACAGGAGAAAGAGGAAGGGATATGAAGGGAGGGAGGTGAATGAGGGACGGGTGGGGGGGGGAGAGGAGGAGGGAGATGGGGAGAGTGGAAGAGAGGGCGAGACACAGAGAGGAAGGAAAGGATGGAGGGATGGACGGAAGGAGGGAAGGAGTAAGGGAGGGAGGGAGAGGGGGAGGGAGGGAGGGAGGGAGGGAGAAAGGGAGGGAGGGGGGATGCAGGGCGGGAGGTCGTGAAGGAGGAAGGGAAAGGGGGAGGGAGAAAAGGATGGAGTGAGGGAGAGGAGGCAGGACAAGCGGGAGGGAGAGTGCGGAGAGGGATGAGTGAATGAATGAAGCGAGCGGGAGAGGACCACAAGAGGACTCTCTAACACACCGTTCTCGGAAGCGTCTGCCGTCTTCCCTTGTCTTGACGGCAGAAATTTGGCTTAGAAGGAATATGACCTCCTTTGCCTCTCGTAATGCTTTGGGGGGGTGCTCCGGGCTCGCCGCAGTCCGGTGCGGCAGGGTCCGCGGACGAGGGGGAAGTGGTTCAGCGAAGGGTTGACGCTTCCCTCGCATCGGCAATAGTTGCGATTGGATATGCGAAGAGTCAATGTCGTGCGGGCCGTTTGCGACACAGATTCTTTCGCGGGAGAAAAAATACGCGGCCACCGCAGTGTCGATGTTTCCGGCAGTTAGACGCCATTGCAGCAGTTGTCACAACGAAGTAACTCAACTCACTGCTGAAACTTGCGGGATTGAGATCGTACGGCCGATCGATGCCGTAATTTAGATTTTTTGGGCTGCAACACGGCAGAAAATGCAGCAAAAATTAGCCTGCAGGTAGTCCTACTAAATACTACCCCATGCACTTTCCCACAAAAGCCTTGACCCCATTTCCGTCAAATGCATCCACTGCTTCGAATTGCACTTCCACCTGCGGTAGCATATGTGACCTGTGATGGCGGTGATCCACACTCGCCTCGCAGCAAAGCAGAGGAGGCACGCACGGGGAAGGGGGTCATGCGACCAGATGTGGCACTGCGAGCCCTTTGTGAGCTGATCTGACTCGCGCAAAAAAGGAAAGAGTCACCGTGAATGTGCCGTGCTCAAAAACTCCCCGATAGGTTTAGCGCAGAGTCACGTCATTTGAACAGACATTTCATGCCTCTTCTGCAACACGCCCTCACGACTGCCAATCGAGTTTCAGGTGGACTTACAACCTAACGCAAAATTCAGCAGCAAGTCGTTTAAAGACGAGTCAAAATGAAGTTTCACATAAACGAGTGGATGGATAGGCATCCTTATTTGTATAAACCTCTAGGGCAACATCTTTCAATTTTAAATGGAGGGATTTTAGCATAAACAATGACTTGGAAACACATGAACCGAGCGGATTCGAGTCCAAAACTCACGAATCACACATGTTGCCGCAAACGGTAGAGTAGCTCAAACCAGCCAGTGCATTTCCTTAAAATGGGATCATATCATCTGCGGCAGAGTGCACGGGGTAGTCTGTTGTAGGATCTACTACGTGCTCATTTTTGTCACATCACCTTCAGTGCCGTAAACGGGTGAGTGTGGATCACCGTCAATATCCGCATGCAAACCCGATCACTCGGGTTCACAACCATCAGCTTGGTCGCATTCGAGAGACCGAGTCGTCATTTCTTTGAACTTTTTGTCACTTGAAATGTAGAAATGTTACCCAAAGGGTTTACACAAACAACGATGCCTAGCCATCCAGGCATTTCTCTATAATTGTATTTCAGATACCCTACTACCACATCGTTTCTTTTTAAAAAAATGTTTTGATGTACAAAAAAATCTTTTTTCGCTCTGGGTTTGAACTCTTTTTTTGTATTGAATTTGGTTTGATATTTGTCAAAGTGGACATGGTTGTACTTTTGTGAGAAGGCATTGTCTATGTGTGCAGTCCGATACTTTGACCCTATGCGTTGGCTAAAATCCGGGTGTTCCCTGAATTTGTTACGAACATGTCAGGACGTGTTCCCGGATGTGGGGGACAAGGGATTTGGAACAAGGAGAGAAAGGTGAAGATGCGAGAAAGAAATATCTGTGCTTCGGAGAATAGAAAAGTACAATCCTAAGGTACAACATCCTCATCTTCAAATCCCTATCAGTTAGCCTCAGACATGAAGCTGACAAGGTTAGCGCCTGCCACGCGCTAGAAGTTGACGTCGTAGCATTTGTCCCACCTGCTCTGGCGCCATGCGTTATGGACAATGGACGAGCTCTTACACAGGTGGGCCCACCCTTGGAGCATCCACCCGACTGTTGCATCCTTGATCAACTGCATGCCTAAATCCACAATCTCAGCATCCCTAAGCTTGTCACCCACCCATGCCGAGTAACCCTTGCTCACTTCTCCCTTGAATTGTTTTTGGAGGCAGATGTCCACCGGCTGCAGCTTCGATGTGCAGCTGGCCAGGATGTAGAGGAGCTGCACCCAAGGGAAGTAGACGGAGACCCACTCACAGAAGTCCTCGGATGCCTGAGGGTGCCATACGTCAAGAACGAGAAGCATCTTCTTGGAAGTATGGTCCACCCCATGTTGTGCACACATCCGGATGAAGTACGGTTCGAGCACCATGCAAAATCATTACTTCGTGGTCTCGACCGTCACCCAGTGGTTTGCCATGTGCGTGAAGTGCCACTAAGCACCCTTTATGGCCTAGTTAGCATGCGGCTCGACTGGGTGACATGCGTTGGTCTTGCCACTCAAGATCACATAGAATAGCAAAACCCCGCCATCCATGGCACTAGCGATAAGGATACTTACTTGCCACTTGTCTTCTTTGCCGCAGACCTTCACATCCTTGATTTCCTTAGGCGCATACGTGTATCACGGGCAAAAGATAAACTACTATGTGGTCTGCGTTGACGACGAGGTAGGAGGAAATCTTGTAAAGCCTGATGTACAAGGGGTGTGCTGATGCATGGAGAGCGCAGGGAGCACTCAGTTCGATGGAATCTTCTACAAAGTTGTTGTCCCATAGCGTTATGGCCATTACAGTTCATCACTCACAAACCTCCTACACTTGTTGCGAGAGAAAATGTCGGACGTTTACTTCCCGCCAAGCTCCTCCGCCCTACATTCCACCATGATGGAATGCACCTTGTCCTTGATTGTCGCAGAGTAGAAAGGCACACCCTTCTCCCGCATGCCCTCTAGTGCACGTAGGACTTCCCCCTTAAGCATGAGATGGTCGTGGAAGTAGGACTTCCTTCCACAACTTCCCCACCCTTACGGGGTTGTCAGCGCACCAACCTCTTTTGGCTTGTCACCACCCGCCACAAGTGCACCATCGTAGCGCGCTTGTAGCCTCATCATGCGCGCCTTGTACCATCCTTTAACAATGCTATATGCTAGCTTGTAATAGACAGAGTCCTCGTTGGGGGTGCAGTACACACGACGTAGGTAGGCGATGGCACCATGGATGGATCCATCTTGACAATGCACCGCTACGTGAATTGTGGGGACATGGCCAAGTCTAAACCTGTCCATGTAGGATCCATGTTTGGTAGTGTTGGATGTTAATGACGTCGATGATGACGTTAGGGTACCGACGAGGATGAGGAGTGGAGATGGTGTTGAGTATGCTTCTGCTTCTACGAATGCTTCTGCTTCTTCGCCTTCTTCCTCCTTAACTAGTTCCTTGAGGAGCGTAGCTACAATCCTCTTTCCTGCCTCCATTGCTTCATGGCAGTCCACCGCAAAAACCACCGCAACCACGGCAGTGACGATGTCATCCATGAGGGCCACGTGCACATCCTCGCGCTCATCTTTGGCAGTATGGATGGGCTCTGCATTACGAAAAGGGTCACCCTCTTCATCGTCAGACAGGACAACTTGGGCTCTCTTACGAGGGAGCCTCTCGTTGATGGACGTGTGACGAGCAACGTGCTCCGTTGACTTCTGAGTGGCGTCGCGTACTATGGCAATGGGTGGTGTCACAGACGGTGGAAGCACCACAGTCTTACGCGGATGGCCCGAACCACGCCGTGGTTTGGCAACCGGATTTGGATCCTTGAGTGCACGTGGGACGTTCTCCTTATTCTCATCATGGGAGACGCTTGGGAAGAAGTTGGTGAGGAGGGACATGGTGGCTTGAGGTCGAGTGAACAGCTTGACTAATGCATGGAGTACAAATTGTAACAAGGGGTGTACGTTGACATGTCAGGGGCTCGATCGACGACAACCCACTAGCGATCGAGCCAACGATTTATTTTGTGCATGTCGACACCCCTGCTTTGTGAGCGCGCGCGTTTGAACAACAATATTTCAAACGTCCACACAGTTGAACAAGCAAAGTGAGAGCGCACACGAGGAAATTCATCCCCACAAACAATGATGGGAACAAAATCAGGGTTATGCTTGAACCCATTTTTGTTGAATTAAAGTGCTTATTGATGAGTATAGGTGGCATCGAGTTTTTTGCACAACCTTTTTTTTTACAATGAAATCATGTGGTAGTAGGGTATTACGCAAACAACCTATCGGAGAAACCTTTGGCAAGCCATTATGCCACCAGAAAGTTCAATTACTATAGCAACTGCCTGGTATATAATTATGCACAATTAGCAGGGCCTATACAAACCAAGTCCACTCATTGTGACACACAAAACATGACCGGAGGTTCGTTAAACTTTTGTAGGAGCAAGATGAGCTTACTGAGAGTTTAACATATCAAAACCGCTTCCGTGATCCCCATTATCGCATGCCTCCTCTACCGTGGTACAAACCTACAAGTGCGGTCCAACTTGTTCATCTCAAACCACGCACATATCTTAGTCAACAAGTTCAATCAACACGAGTTTGACAACATTCGGTAATGAGTCAAATGTATGTTTTGAACTTTGTTTTTTGGTTAAAAATACACCAATGCCCATCATTTTTCTCAATAGATCACCGATGTCCGTAGTCAAAAACAAAAAGAAGCCGATGTCCATAGTCAAAAATAGAAAGAGAGCAATGTCCACAGTCGAACATGAAATTCGAGCGGTGCCCATGTTTTTCTCGTGCGAGCAAAAACGAAAGAAAAAGAAAACTGTACCCTCCTCCTCAAAGTCGGGCTTCGCTGACTTTAATGGCAAAGTGGGTCGTGTCTCTAACACTTGCCTCGCTAGTGTGAGAAGCGACCCTCCCACGAGTTATGGAGTTCACAAGTACAAACTCAAAAACTTGTGCGTTTGTGTGCACTACATCTCACAAACCCCCCCTTCCCCCATTTCCAAAACTCCCTATGTGAAGAAGATGGTTTGTGTTTTGTTTTCTTTCTTGCTCGGGAACCTGAAGGGCCCCGTGGAGTGCACTTTAAAACTACAAAACATGCAACATGGTGACTTCTAACATCCGTTAGGCCAGTGTTAAAAGTGGTTGACATCAGCCTCAAAGTCGGCGACGTCCGATTTCGAGAGCGAAGTTGAATTCCATTTACGCCAGCATGTTTTCAAACATAGGCAACAATATCATGTCATTTTTGTCTTTGGAGAACCCTGATCTATGAAAGAAATTTATGGGTACCGCTGTGTTTGGGTCTCAATAAAAAAAACATGAGCTCCCCTCTTTTCCGTTTTCGACTATGGACACTGTTGCCTTTCTGTTTTTTACTATGGACACCGGTATCTTTCTGTTTTTGACTATGGACACCATTGATCTTTCGAGAAAAACTATGGGTGTATTACAACACCGTCCTTGCTTTTATCACAAGTTCAAAATATACCAGTGCCCTTCGTTTCGCTCGATACATCAGCGGTGTCCATGGTAAAAATGGAAAGACGCCGACATCCATAGTCAAAAACGGAAAGACAGTGGTGTCCATAGTAAAAAACAAAAATGACAACGGTGCCCATGTTTTTATTAGGCAAGAAAAAAAACGGGCTTTTGTACCCACGTCCTCAAAGTCAAACTTTGCAGACTTCGAGGGCAAAGTGGACATTGCCGACACTAGCCTCACCTATGTCAGAAGCAACCATCTTGCCAGCTTTGGAGTTCACAATTGCTAACTCCAGAACTTGCACTTTCGCGTGCATCGCATCTCACAAACCCCCCATAAACTATTTGACAAACCTCCGAGTTGAACAGGGTAGGTTTGGGTTTATTTTCTTACTTGCCTAGGCACCTGCCAAGTCCCAGGATAGCGGAGCTCGGCAGATCCCCTTTCTTTTATCACAACGTGCGCTGCATGTCGCAACCCCCCCCCCCAAATCCAAGAATGCACGAGGTTACACTTTGGGTTTTGGGTTTTTTTTACTTCTCCGGGTACCTGCCGGGCCCCACAGAAGCGGCGTCCACGATGTCCCCATTCTTCTATCACAATGTGCGCCACATGTCGCAACCCCCCCCCCCCAACATCATGCAACCCCCTAGTTACACAATGGGGTTTTGATTTTGTTTTTTACTTGCTTGGGCACGTGCCAGGCCCCACGATAGCAGGGCAACGTAGATGCCCTTTCTTTTATCATAGCATGCACCACATCCTACAAACCCCCCCACACCCTCAACAAACCCCCTAGAAAAAACAAGGGGTTTTCCAGGGACATCGTGAGCTTGCATGGAGATTTTGCAACGAAACCCTTCCTGCGAGCTCACAATGAAGAGCCAAGTTCGACTTCACCCTAGAAGATGAAATCCATGTCAAATCTGTTAAATACATGAATTATATGGCAGTCATGCCCATTTTCACTTGCACAATATAAAACATGGGCACTATTTTTTTTCATTTTTGACTACGGACACTGTTGTCTTTTAATTTTTTACTATGGAGAATGGCATCTTTCCATTTTCGACTAGGGACACAGTTGATCTATCGAGAACATTGATGGATACATAATAATACCTCCTTTTTTTCATGTGCTCATAAAACACCGGTGCCCATCATTTTGCTCGATTAATCAGCAGTGTCCATCCTCGGGAAGAGAAAGATGCCGGTGTCCGTATTCGAAAACGGGAAGACATCGGTGTCCATAGCTGAGAAAAAAATGACGGTAGTGTCCATGTTTTTATTGTGCAAGCAAAATCGGGAAAAACAATGGACAACTATATTGTAGTGGGAGGGCTGGTTCGGCCATCCCTCCTCGCTGAAGCAAGGGGTGGTTGCGCATCACCCCTCGTGTCAGCAAGGGCTGGCCGACGGCCAGCACTTTGTTGGCCGCCGGCCAGCTCGTTGCTGGCCGGCTAGACGGCCGGCGGCCGGCCAAGCGACCGGCAGGCCACCGGCCGGCCAGCCGCCAGCCGCCGATCGCGGCCTTATCCCGATTGGCGGCTGAGAGGCCACGAGGGCCTCAAGGGCGAGGCCTCATGGCCTCGTGCCCTCGCCCCCCCTCGCCCTCCTTGCAAAACAAGCAAGCGAGGATGAGGGATAGGGGGGCAAGGGTGAGGTAGAGAGAGCTGGCGCAAAATCGCCAGCGTGTCTCGCACGCGACGATTCCGCGCCAGAACAACAGAACATAAATCAAAGTTCGTTTACGACAAACGTCGACATAAAACAAACGAAACAACTTGTGCCAACACACGAGTTCGAGGTTAAAACCCCCGGTTTGGGTCCCAAAACCAGGGGTTTGCTTAAAATCGGATATGGGCCTCCGGAGACTCAAAATATTTGAGTCTCCCTCCTCTGGGTCGTTGATGACTATTGCCCCTCAGTCTTGCGAAGGGGGTAAATCCTTGATGCGGACAGAGAAAGCCATTTTGTGAGCTCCGACGACGACTTCAAAGCAAGAGCTGGAGACACGACACGTTACAGTGGTTCTTAGAGCCAGACAATCCTCGTGACCAAGAGTTTGACGGATACGGCGGCTACGACATAGATAAAACGCCGCCGGCAGCTACAAGCAGCAACAGAAACGCCAAAAGGGAATACGGCATCTACGCTTCACCGTTTGAAGTGCCGTAAAGTGCGTTAGGAAGCTAGAGAAGAGCTCTTTTTTTTAGGGCTTCTTCTCCACAGCCTCTCCTCACCTCTAGGGGACCTAAGGGAATTTTTGGGGAGGGGGTGGGGAATGCCCACCCCCAAACTACCAAATTTTCCCCTCTCTTCAAGGTTCCCTCCCTCCCTCCTTCAACCAAGAAATGAGGACAGCACTTCTTCCCAAGGCCAGGGGCTCTCAAAGCTTGATAAAGCTCTAAATGGAGGGAGGACTACACCTTGAGGACTTTTGGCGGCTCCCCCAACACCGCCTTCTCAAGGAGGACACCACCAAGGGGCGCAAGACATGCCAAGAAGACGCAAGAAGAGACCAAGAAGACAATAAGACAAGAAGACAAGAAGTCAAGAAGAAAAGTAGTTTTGTTGCTCTTGACCTTGTACTCACTTGCGTTCTTGCTCTTTTTCCTAGTTTTGTGAGCGGTACTCACACTTCTAGTTACTCCGTTGTATTGTTCATTTTGATTTTCCTATATCCTAGTTGCTACCAAGTGCCGTGAGTCACGGCTTAGGAGGACTAGTTTCTAAACCCACAACCTTGTGCCGACGTGGCGGCCTAGGAAAACAGAAGTTTAAAATGAAATTGTCTCACCGATCGTGAGAGCTAGATTGTAGGAGGCGATTCCTCCTTTATGTTGTGGGGTGATCCTCACAACGACCTTCACGTGCTAGTTGCACGAACGACGAGATGGCAAGTGCCGGACCGTCCAAGAAAAACAAGGGCAAGGCAGAGTTGACTTCGTTGCTCATAGGAGGCCGACTACAATGACATCGGCACCGGGAGAGGCATCGAGGTAACATCGATGTGGTTTAGGAGGCCAGGGAGCACCCGGGACCATGCGAGACTGTTTTTTCCCACGAGCCCAAGTACCCACCGAGGATAAGTCTCGCACCGAGAACATTGCACGTTCAGTTCTCAGAGCGACACTCTGTTTTCCATGCACGCATCGTGCCGAAAGCACATTACATGGCACACTTCATGACATCTGGCATGTATCACCCTTATTCAACCAATGATGTCCACGCATCGTACGTTGCACTTGGACAGGCTTCATTCGGTGGCACAGCTTGCCCTCATCCTGAGCCGCCATGGCAATGGCCAATCACATGCTGAACCTCGGACTTGAGAATATCCGCATGAACCGATATTTTGTTATGGAAAAAATGGTTTCCATAATTCATTCAAGTACCTTATGTACGAAAAATGACACATAATTTCACAGGTTTGGTTGATACATATGGAATACATCCGACTGTAAATAGTCGACGAAATATGTTGTACATGAATCTTTCCGAAACATCGTGACATTGTGTCAAGTATAGTTTTCTGAGTGTTTAGTCATTCAAACCAATCATATGGCCTGGGTTGAATGATCGAATGTGCGGAGGATGTACATGGTGTGAATGAAACATCGATCGACACCATCGAGAAACGTGTCACCTAATGGCATCGAGCCTCGACGCCATCCAGTGAAATTTCACTACGGTTGAGCCACACTTCTCTGCGTCCGAAAAAAGCAAGACTTGCACCACCATCGGTGCAAGACTTGCACCGATGATAGTAACAAACCTCCTCCCTGTTCCGTGCTGAACCCAACACTTCGGCACACCGGCGCTTGAGGCCGGTGCGCCGGTGCGTTCCTCCCACCATGGCGTCTTCTCAGCCCAATTCCAACACCTGCTCAAACCGAACATCCACCGCAGGTTCCAGTCCCACGGTAGCTGTTGTATCCGCAGTATCGGCACAATTCGATGCCCATAAGTGGAATCCACTGAAGAAACGGGTCCTCACCGGTGATTTCCTCACCAAAGAACTGTTCAAGCAGTACGAGCCCAAGCCAACAAGCAGCAAAAAGGCGGGATTTGTCTGTGACTCCTACGCCAAGAGAGTGAGCGGGATGTGTGACTGCATCCGCAGCCACTTCGCCTGCAACAACCCAAATGTGGGAAAGTGACCCCATCCTCCACCAACATGCAGGGAAGCATTGGGCATGGTGCGATTTCCACCGCCGCCGGCAGGATGGCAGCCATACAACGTGAAGCTGTACAAGGGAGAGGGCACCAAATGGGGGACAAAGGACAAACCGATGCCGTGGCTCAAGTTGTGGGAGGCCGAGGAGAAAGCAGCCCAAGCAGCAGACAGGGGATTGACGCTGCAGCACGACTCCAGTGATGACGATGGTGGGGACGCGGCAGGTCCAAGCAGGCAGGCAGCCACAACAAGACTTGAGGGTGAGATACCTCTCTTTGACATCAACAAGGCCGCCTCTATTCGACAATCCACCATGGATGAGCACTCTGACAGGACGAACAACATGAACTGCTAGCTAGACATCGTGAAACTCATGTGCATTGTTGTTTACTTATCTCCTTCTGTCGGGAGCCAGCACTCATGGATGTCATCAAGTCAGGGGAGAAGACAACACCGAGCTTTAGGTTGCCAGCCAGAGCAACAGTGGTGGATGACTTACTCCCGAAATTAGATGCACAGCTTGCTGAGCTAGACGCGCCTTTGAAGCAGGGATGGACAACGTATGGCACCAGTCTAGCAGTTGACGAGTGGTCCGATAGGCAGATCAGGCCAATTTACAATGCAATGGCAGTCAATTCAATGGGCTCGGTCCACCTGTTCTCGCGTGATGCCAGCGGTCTGACTAGGGATGCAGACCACACTGCCTCCATCATAGAGGCAACAATCAAAGCAATGGGTGAGGAGAAGGTTGTTTTGGTGATATGTGACAATGCTTCAGTGAACAAGAAGGCATTCGACTAGCTGCGGGTGAAGTACCCAAATTTGTTTTTCCAGGGTTGTTGTGCACACAACACTGACCTGATCATGAAGGATGTTGGGAAGACTGCATGGGGTGCAGAGATCATTGGATGGTGTGCAAAAGTCATTGCCTTCCTCAGGAACAATGCAATGCCTCGTACATGGCTGAAGGACAAAACAGGGGGCAAGGTGCTCAAGAACAAGTGCGACACCTGCTTTGCCTCCGTGTTTGATATGGTGGAGCAGTTGCTGGAGCTGCGGGAGGAGCTGGAGGAGTTTGTGCAGCTGGAAGTATGGAAGCAGATTGGTTCACAGCGGGATGCCGGCTTCAGAAGTCGGAAGAGGGAGGTGAGACGGATCGTACGACGCAAGGTCTTCTGGCTCCAGGTCCGTCAGTTGAAGGACNCAAGGTGCTCAAGAACAAGTGCGACACCTGCTTTGCCTCCGTGTTTGATATGGTGGAGCAGTTGCTGGAGCTGCGGGAGGAGCTGGAGGAGTTTGTGCAGCTGGAAGTATGGAAGCAGATTGGTTCACAGCGGGATGCCGGCTTCAGAAGTCGGAAGAGGGAGGTGAGACGGATCGTACGACGCAAGGTCTTCTGGCTCCAGGTCCGTCAGTTGAAGGACATGCTTCTGCCCTTGGTGCGGGTACTACGTGTGGCTGATTCCCCAGGTGGGGGGGCTGGTGAGATACATGAGGGCTTGTTGGATTGTGCGGAGCAAGTGAAAGCGCTGGCTGAGAAGAAGGGCAAGAAGGGACAGAAGGTTGCAAAGTCTCATGTCAACTATGTTCTAGGCAGATTGGACCACCGCTGGTCCAAGGATATGAGCTATCCTTTGTATGCTGCTGCCCGGAGTCTGCATCCTCAGCACTTTGGAAACGATCTCTCCAGTGAAGCCACTACCTTGCAGGCATGGCAGGCAGTGATGGAGGCACTGGTTCCAGAAGAGAAACACGACGCAATGATGAATGAGATCGGTGCATTCCAGCTGGCTCAGACCATGGTTGTCCATGATCCCATGGTGAAACCTCGCAGGAATGCCAAGGCTATCGCTACAATAGCAAAAGTGCAATGTGGCACAATGTCTGCTGCAGAGTGGCATGTCAACTACATGTGCAACTTGCCCGTGCTTTGCGATCTGGCATTGAAGCTGCTGTCGTAGCCATCTTCTTCATCTGAGTGTGAGCGTGTACTTTCCACTCACGAGTTGATCCACACTGCCAGGAGGAACCGGCTCAAGGTGTCGACACTCGAGCTCCTCGTTTGGTGCAACGTCCGTCTACGCAAGCACTACGGCCAGAATGGACGCAAGGCAGCAAAGAACATCACTGTAGCCGCAGAAGCAGAAGTAGAAGCTGACACAGAGGCCAGCGAGGATGATGGAGAGGCTGTTGAGGAGGAGGGAGTGTTGAGTGAGCCCGAGGATGACATGGAGAGTGATGATGAGGGGGAGGACGAGGAGGAGGAGGAGGTAGAGGAGGCATTGGGAGATGATGATGTGGTTGAAGTCATGGCGTCTGTTCGAGTAATGAGCAGCACACCAGGAATGCCTCACGCTCGTCCAGTACGTGTTTGTGCACAGGTGAAGGCCTCAAGTAGACTGAATTGAACACTGAAATGAAAGTGAAAGCATGTCTCATGTCGCATGTCTCATGTCTTAAATGTGCATGTCTGAAGCAGAGTTCCATTATAGTGACCACTGTGTGATACTGCATGTGAAGAGTGAAAATTGTGACACACCAAAGTTAATGTTTATGATTGGCAATAAGTAGCTGTAGTACCTTAAACAATACACCTAGAAGTGTGTTTGATAGGGAGATGAGCAATGGTAAATCTGTGTCTGCAATTGCATTTCAGTGGGCCTCATTGCCCCCCCCTCCTTAAATGGTTCACCTTCAAGTGTGTATGATAGAATCTTGAACAAGTGCTAATCTGCATCTACAGTTACAAATTAGTGGACGTCACTGATCCCCCCCTCTCCCCCCCTTCCCCCCCCCGACCCACATCGATGTTGTAAATTATAGCTACATCGATGTATCAATGTGGACCTTGATGTACCGAGGTTCATGGGGCCAAGGTCAACACTGGGGCAAGGTGGTGACGGCCTCACCATGAGCTTTAGGCGGACTCCAAATTTTGGAAGCCGCTGCCGTGAGCACAGTTGCCAATCCAAAGGCAATCGTACCGCCAAGGGAAACCCTACCGCCAAAGGCAACCGACGTCAACCTCGGCGATACCAAGCAGCGTGCGGAGGCCGAAAAGGGGCTCGATGAGCACGTCGATGTGCACGTGGGCGACCCCCACGCGACGGAAGACGCGATGGGGGAGGATCTCCTGAGGGGATACCCCAACAAAGAGCACGACGCCGATAATGGCGAAGGCGACAAGGATCGCGACCATCGCCATCGTCGTGTGACGAACTCAGGCCGATTGCTCAAGAAAGGCAAGACGCTCGCCGCATCGCCTGAAGCTGCCAACGGCAGCAAGACTGCCGAGAGCAACAAGGGCGCTGAAAGCAGCCACACGGGAATTTCCCACGAGAACGAGCCGGACGACGTTGCCGCGAAGGCAATTCGCGATGACCGTCGTACGCTTGCAGAGTTCGCTGCCGAGGCCACAGGCCGACTAAAGATCACCACCGATGGTGGAGATACGGCACCACTCAGAGGAATGGGACGGACCCTCCTTCCTATGATGCAGCTGCAATGGGGCAAGGCAGCGCCCACTTGAGCGTCGTCGTCGACGACAGTCTCCTCCGAAATGTGGGACTCCTTAGAGGCGTGTACGCGAACCATACCCTCTTGTAGTGGGTAAGGGTGCACGGACAATGCGAGGCCCTGGAGGCTATCACTGATACTCTTACGACATCAAAGCTGAAGTTCCTGTTCGCAAACCTGCTAGCCCACGTCGGGCAGAGAATCACGGACCTTGACCGCGATCGCCAGCTGCAGCGCTTGGCCATCCATCAGGCAAGCCATCAATGCAACAACCTTGACAAGGTGTTGCAGAGCGTGACCCAGGTGCGGATGCAAAAGCAAGCACATCGTGTCGCATGTGCAGATGCCACTGCCGGTGGCAGCGACGACTTGCTTACCTCGACGACTTTGGGGTCAGTCATGAACACGTCCTTCCTCCACAGTGTGGAGATCTTCCAGAAGGGCGTGAAGCTCACCGACTGGCTGAACCGCATGGAACACGTCCTGCGTGTCCACAAGGCTCCACTCGGCCAGTGGGGCCACATTACCACGATGCGGCTTGAAGACAAACTCTTCAAGTATGTCGTTAAGGAGTGGACTGCCCAGCAGCCGCACCTCGAGTGGCAGCCCATGCCGTGGGAGGCCTTCTGTGCGATGATGCGCAAGAAGTGCACCCAACGTGAGGAGGCGCAGCGCGCCTTCCACAAGATCAAGGACTTTAGGCAGCTGGTCAGCTCGCTCAAATCCTACTTGAGCGAGTTTATCGCACTCGTGGAAGAAGCCAAAAGCTTCACAGAGGGCGGCGGGACTCAGACCTTCAAGTACCCGAAGGGCATGCCGCTGGAATACTTGCGTGATGGTCTTGCCAGCAAGAAGCTGAAGGACAAGACCGCCATGACAGCCACTGGCCAAGCTTGGACAAACTGGAGGGCGTTGCGCGACTACATGAGCGAAGCGTATTCGGTGAACCCGAAGCACTACTCTGATGCACGGCCAAACGCACGTGCACAACAAGGCCGCGAGATGCACATGGACGCTGCAAGGGTTGGCGGGTCAGCTGGACAGCAAGGCAGGGCCAAGGGCAAGCAGCCTGCAAACCTTCCAACCAAGAAGGCGAGTGGATACAAGGGCCCCAACAACAAGCGTAGCCGCGAGAATGACGAGCTGAAGGTAGCGCGTGAGCATCGCAACACATCCTTCCGCGAAGGGCTTTGCCACAACTGCATGCAACCAGGCCACTTTAGGGCTCAGTGCCCTTAGGCTGCTGGGGGTGGAAAAGAGGCCGCAGCGTTAGCTGCAGCAGTAGCACCTCGTGGGGATGGTGCAGTAGGAGGCCGTGGACAGGGCCGTGGACAGGGTCGCGGTCGCGGCAATGGGTCCGGCTGTGGTAACGGACAGGGCCGTGGGGCGGGTTTTCCCCACCCCTGGGTGACGTCAGTGGGGACCACTCAGGGGTAAAACTGGATCACGAGTGTGGGTTCATGTTTTCATATGAGGATGTTAAACAATTTGAGTTTTGACGAGTTCAATTTTCTCTTTTGTCTTTTCTCCTCTTGTTGAACTGCATTCTACACTTGCTGACCGACATTGCCCACTAAACCTTGCATCTCTGGACGAGATGCATGATCGTACATGCTTAGTGGTGGCGACATCGACCATTGTGCAAGAGTTGTGTGACACAGTGATTGAAGCAAATGCCCTCGAAGCAATGAGTTCAATCACATGTGCAGTACCCTTAGTCGACGATTTCGACCCAGTCAACTTTAAAGACTGGACGGTGCTAGCCGAATTCACACGTGCCCAGGAGATGTGGACTCGAGTGGGTGAATAATGGGAGTTGTGACGCCCGTCGTATAGATTCCATGTTTATCACAAACTGGACTTGCCGTCATCAAGTTTGTTCACTCAGAAGAGTGGGGCTAACATGACGATGCAGTTCAAACGACACCTAGCTAGTGCTCCCGTGAACGTACTTGCTGACACTAGAGGGGACAACTCTTTTGTTAGCATTGGCTTTACTCGACAGGTTGGCTTGAGGCACGAGCTATCGAACAGCGCAGTTGTTGTCGGTGACAACTATACGGTACCCGTGATCGGTACTTGTAAAGCAAGAATTTGTATTCAAGGGTACACACCGAGTGTCATGTTGAAGGTACTCAACCTTTCTGACCCGTTTGACATGGTACTAGGCGACCCCTGGCTCAGTGACAACAAGGCACTAATGTACTTTGAATCAAAGCCTTTGATCCTCCAAAAAGGACAATGCCGCTTTACGTTGATTCCAAGTACGTAATTGTTACCGACCCGAATCAAAGTCCGTGCCAGCTTGTCTGCAATGCAGGTCAAGAGATGTATTCTACAAGGTTGTCGATACTTCTTGGCTCAGCTGCAGAAAGTGGAGGACGACGTGACGGAAGACACGCCACTAGAGACCAGATCTCTATTTGCGGAATTCTCGAATTTATTCCAAGACCCACCGGCTATGCTTCCACCAGAAAGACACATGGACCACACGATTCCGCTGCAACCGGAGGTGACTCCTCCATTCAGACCTATGTATCGCCTTAGTCCAGCAAAAAGGCAAGAGGCCAAACGCCAAATCAAAGAGTACCTTGCAAAGGGGTGGATCGAGCCCAGTAGCTCGCCGTACGGTGCGTCGATCCTTTTTTTGAACAAAAAGGACCGTGGTTTACGCATCTACGTGGATTACCGGGCGTTGAACAAGCTGAAGGTGAAAACCCGATTCCCCTTACCGCAGATTGAGGACCTTTTTGACCAACTTCAAGGCGCAAAAGTATTTTCGTCCTTGGATTTGTCTCAAGGGTACCATCAAATCCGCATCACGGAAGATGATGTACCCAAAACTACGTTTTGAATGCACATGGGACACTATAAGTTCCGAGTGTTATGCTTCGGGCTTACGAATGCCCCGGCAACCTTCCAAGGAGAAATGAACCCAACGTTTGCCAAGCAACTCTGACAGTTTGTCTCGGTTTACCTGGACGATATCCTGGTTTTCTCCAAATCAATGGAAGAGCACATAGAACATCTGCGCGAAGTTCTCGCAATCCTTCGGGAACAGAAGTTCTATGCAAAAGTGAGCAAGTGCAAGTTTACACAAGATGAACTCGAATACCTTGGACACATCGTTGGCAAGGACAACATCCATATCGACCCACGAAAGGTCCAAGCCGTTGTGGACTGGCCACGTCCCGAGAATGTTGGGCAGATACAGTCTTTCCTCGGCCTTGCAAACTACTTTCGACGGTTTATGCAAGGGTATTCGACCCTGGTAGCACCGCCAACTAGGCTCACGCAAAAAGACATGCGTTGGGAATGGACGCCTGATTACGAGAACGCTTTTCTCAAGGTCAAAGAGCTCCTATCCATGGCCCCCGTCCTAGTTCTTTCGGATCGATCGCAGCCGTGGGAGGTTCGATGTGATGCGTCGGTAGTAGGACTCGGAGCCGTCCTCATGCAGAACGGTCACCCAGTTGCGTATGACAGCCGGAAGCTCATTCCCGTGGAAATGCGGTACACGACTGGGGATCAAGAACTCCTTGCGATAGTACACACTTTCAAGATGTGGCGTTGCTACCTCGAGGGTGTTGAAGGGGGTGTGACGGTCGTGACCGACCAAAATCCATTAGTGTTTTTTCAAACGCAACCGAACCTGTCAAGACGAGAGGCGCGTTGGAGCCAATATTTGAGTTGATTGTCGTTCACATGGGAACATCGGTCAGGACGCATCAATGTGGCCAATCCACTAAGCCGATAGCCTATGGAAATTAAAGCAACCGCCGAGGTGAGTGGGTGTTTTATGGCCATTGCAACAGCAATAATACAACCACCAGATCTCCCTGCACCTCTGCGGCAACCATCACGAGAGATTATCCATTACAATGGTTTTGTAAACAGGATCTAAATGGGATACTGTGTAGATTCTTGGTTTCAAGACTCTCAAAATCTGGACAAGTACGGCTTGGTGGAGGCCACAGGAATCTTCTGGCACAGAGAACAAGTTGTTGTGCCAAACTCGGGAGACCTTCGAGCAAAGGTTATCTCCCAATTCCACAACCTGCCGGTCGCAGGTCATGTGGGACCCCAAAAGACCGGACAGGCACTCTCGGACCACTATTGGTGGCCAGGGTGGAGTGTTGATGTCCGTGAGCATTGCATGGCATGTGACCCGTATCTTCGGAATAAGGCTAGTAACAAGAAGCCTGCTAGAATCCTCCAACAGCTTCCCATTCCTAGGACTCCATGGGAGTGCGTCAGCATGGACTTCATTACTGGTCTTCCAGACACGGCCTGTGGCCATGATGCAATACTAGTGGTTGTGGATCTTTTGAAAAAGATGACACGCTTCATTCCTACAACCACTGACATGAACGCAAAGGAGACCGCTCGTCTCTTCTTTGAGGGTGTCGTAAAGTATCACGGCTTGCCGTTGCGCATTATCTCTGATCGATATAAAAAATTTGCTAGTAATTTCTGGCAAAAGATGTACGAATACTTTGGCAGTGAGTCGCAAATGTTGACAGCATTTCACCCTCGAACTGACGGACAAACAATGCGCATGAATCGCACTCTGGAGCAGATACTCCGCATGTACGTGGACTTTGCCATGCATGATTGGGACGAATTCCTAGCACTGGCAGAGTTTGCTGTGAACAATTCGGTGAACGAGTCCACACAGTTCACACCGTTCGTGTTGAACAGTGGTCGGCATCTAGTGGTACCCTCTTCATTGATGAAGAGTGGGAGTACAGGAGGGCAGGTTCCTTCTGCTAAATCCTTTGCCGAGCGCATCCACTCCTTGTTACAAGAGGCGAAGGGTCACCTTCAAGTAGCTCGGTAGCAACAAAAGGCATATGTCGACAAAGGTCGCCAGAAGGTCTCGTTTGATATTGGTGACAAAGTGTTGTTTAACACTAAAAACCTTCGGCAGAAGTCGCCAGGGGTAAGAAAACTTCTGCCGAAGTGGATTGGGCCGTTTCCCATTGTGGCACACATTGGGCCAATGGCATACCGATTGCTACTTCCGCCGAGTATGAAGATACATGACATGTTTCATGTGAGCCTGCTAGCTCCATAAAGGTTAGAAGGAATCATTCAGCCACCGCCAACGGTCCTGGCTGCCGACGGCCAATACGAGGTCCTTCGCCTACTCCAGTACGGAGAGCGTACTCATTGGTCGCGCATTGTCAGGGAGTACCTCGTTCATTGGGCCGGTTGTGGACCTAAACATAATTCATGGGAGCCCGAATCTCGGTTGCCCACAAGGGTGGTCAACGAGTACTGGAGCAAGCTTGTAGCTCGCACAGATCGACGCGTGACAGGAGGTACCACCTGAACGCAGAAAAAGTGAACAACATTCCCATAGGACAGCATTCATGGACAGCGACCATAGGAGGTTGGGGACGCCCAACATGGTTGTCGCGTGGACGCTCCAGCGTAAAGGGGGGAGGCCGCTAGCCGTGCTGACCTACAAGCTGCAGCTTAGGTCTAAGTACCAGGCTCGTGTTCATGTTTAGCTAGTGATTGGAATTATCGATTTCCTTTCACAATGTTGATGACTCACTAACTGACAATCCTATTTGTTGTTCATGAACCGGGATGGTTCATAACAAGTGGGGAGGAATGTAGCGGGAGGGCCGGTTTGGCCCTCCCTCCTCGCTGAAGCGAGGGGTAGTTGCGCATCACCCCTCACATCAGCGAGGGCTGGCCGGCGGCCAGCACTTCACTGGCCGCCGGCCAGCTCGCTGCCGGCCGGCTGAACAGCCGGTGGCCGGCCAAGCGACCGGCCGGCCACTGGCAGGCCAGCTGCCAGCCGCCGATCGCAGCCTTAGCCCGATCGGCGGCTGAGAGGCCACGAGGGCCTCAAGGGCGAGGCCTCGTGGCCTCATGCCCTCGCCCTCCCTTGCCCTCCTTGCAAAACAAGCAAGCGAGGACGAGGGATAGGGGGAGCGAGGGTGAGGTAGAGAGAGCTGGCGCGAAATCGCCAGGGTTCCTTGTACGCGACGATTTTACGCCAGAACAACAAAACATAAATCAAAGTTTGTTTACGACGAACTTTAGTGTAAAACAAACAAAATAACTCGTGCGAACACACGAGTTTGAGGTAAAAATCCCCGGTTTGGGTCCCAAAACCAGGGGTTTGGTTAAAAACGGATATGGACCTCCGGAGACTCGAAATATTCGAGTCTCCCTGCTCTGGGTCGTTGATGACGATTGCCCCTCAGTCTTGCAAAGGGGGTAAACCCCTGACGCGGATTGAGAACGCCATTCTACGAACTCCGTCGATGACTTCAGAGCAGGAGCTAGAGACACGACACGTTTCATATATCAACGCGTTCAAAGTCGGACTTCATAGACTTCAAGGACAAAGTGGATGGTGTCGACATTGGCCTTGCCAACGTCTGGAGGAACCCTCTTGCAAGTTTTGGAAGTTGGAAGTGCCAACTCAAAAACTTGCGCGCTCGCGTGCGCGGCATTGCGCGACCCCCCTCCCCTAGTATGCGACAAGCCCCCTAGTTGAACCCGAGGATTTGTTTTTTCTTTTTTACTTGCCTGGGTATGTGTTGGACCCCGCGGTAGTGGGGCCTAGTAGATCCCCTTTCTTTTATCACAATGTGCACCGCATTTTTCTCCCCTCCCCAATGTTTGAGAGGGACGATATAGTAATATACCCATCGTTTCACTCCGTAGATCAGCGGTGTCCATTGTCGAAAACAGAATGACGGCGATGCCCATGTTTTTCTGTCTTCAAGCAAAGATGGGTGGAGCTATCATATACTTCATGTATTTATTGTATTTGACATGGATTTTGACTTGGAGGGCAAAGTCAAACTTTGCGCGCCATTGCAAGCTTGCAGGAGGGGTTTTGCAACGAAACCTCCCTATGAGCTCGCGATGACCCTGCCAAACCCCCATTTTAAATAAGGGGTTTGTCAACGGTGGGAGGAGGGAGGGTGTGATTAGTGATGCACACTGTGATAGAAGAAAGGGAATCTGTCGCGCCCCGCTGCCACGGGGCTCGGCAGATGCCTAGACAAGTAAAAAAGTAAAACCCAACCCCCCAGTGGAACTGGGGAGTTTATCGAGTGTTTGGGAGGGGTTTGCAAGTTGCGGTGCATGCTATGATAGAAGAAAGGGGATATGCCAAGGCCCGTTACCTCGGGGCCCACCAGGTTCTCAGGCAAGTGAAAAACTATAACCCAAACCCCCTAGTTCAACTAAGTGGTTTGCTCAAAGTTCGTGCATTCACCCTTCCGAACGTGCAAGTTTTGGAGTTTGCGCTTGTGAACTCCAAAACTTGCAACATGGTGACTTCTGACATTGGTGAGATCGGTGTTAGAAGTTGCTAAGTTCACCCTTGAAGTCGGTGACATTTGACTTCGAAAGCAAAGTTTGATTCCATTTTTCTTGCACATTTGCAAACGTGGGAAAAATTGTCACGTTGTTTCTAACTATGGACAGCGCTGATCTATCGAGCGAAACGATGGGTACCATTGTGTTTTGAACCATCCGACAAACCCCATGGTTACACCAGGGGTTTGGGTTTTATGTTTTTTACTTGCCTGAGTACCTGCCGGGGCCCATGGTATGGGGGCCCGGCAGGTCTCCTTTCTTATATCACAATGTGTGTCACATGTCGCACCCCCCCCCCCCAAACCCTCTAGTTACACTGGGGGGGTTGGGTTTTATTTTCTTACTTGCTCGGGTACCTACCGGACCCCGTGGTAGCAGGGATTGGCAGATGCCCTTTCGTCTATCACAGTGTGCACCGCATCTTGCGACCCCCCCCCTAAACCCTTGACAACCAGTCTAGTTGAAACGGGGGTGTGGGAGGATCATTTCGACCTCGCAGGGAAACTGTGACGTGAATCCCTCCTGCGAACTTGCGACGAAGGAAGAAGTTCCACCTTGTCCTCGAAGTAAAAAATCCATGTGCAATCTGTTTAATGCATGAAATATATGTCGGTCGTGCCCTTTTTACCCGCACGATGAAAAAACATGGACATCGTTGTCACTTCGTTGTTCACTATGGACACCACCCTCTTTTCTTTCTTTACTATGGATACCAGTGTCTTTATGTTTTTCACTATGGACACCGTTTATCTATTGAGCAAAACTATGGGTATATTACAACACCGTCCTTTTTCATACTCAAGAAATTAGAGTGACGTCGTGCATGAGATAGTGTGGCTCGCATTGATGAAGACACGATTCAAGCAAGGAAAAGCAAAATGAATTACCTGTGGTTCAACCGACATTTTTTTTTCTCAGAATGTGTGTGATTAAGAAGAGTTGCAATGAGTTACTACAACTCAGGGGCTGAAGCAACTTTCTAGCAACTTGTTGATGACGCCCTATACTTTGCACATAATTCCTCAAGTGCGACTCAATGATGTGGGTGAACAGTAACACTCTCACACAATAAATGTTTTGAAATTTTGTGTCAGTGTTGATCTGCCAAAGCTAGTTGCTACAAGATTCCATGTGATGGCATATGCCAAAAGACAACCTTTAAGACGTTTTTTAAGAGATAATGTGGAATGTGGTTCGAGTTACTACAAGGTGGTTTGACACCGGCTTACTTAGGGGCACCCATGCTATTGGTCGAGGTCATGTACTCTTGGGCACTGAACCAATGTATCGGTCTTGATTTTGATTACATGGCTGAATAGTTTTCCCTCTTTGATGATTTCCAAATTATTTCGTATATAAGAGGGACAGGATTTGAATGTGTGTGGGATCAACCTAGACTCCTATAAGCTTGTTACTTGAAGGGTTTTAAATACAACGGACCCCATCATTTGGGTCGATAGATCAGCGGTGTCCATAGTTAAAAACGGAAAGATGGCGGTGTCCATAGTAAAAAACAATAAGCTAGCGGTGTCCATAGTCAAAACCAAAATAACAAAGGTGTCCATGCTTTCCATTGTGCGAGTGAGAATGGAATTAAATGAAAATGGTGTCCAAGTTTGACTTAGCTCTTGAAGTCGGACTTTGCCGACATCCAGGGTGAAGTGGGCGATGTTTGACACTTGCCTCACCGATGTCGGATGTAACCCTGTTGCGAGTTTTGGAGTGCGCAAGTGCGGACTACAAAACTAACGCGTTTGCAAGGGTGCATTCACGATCTCTGAGAAAACACCCTAGTTGAACTGGGGGGTTTGGGTATTTTTTCTTACTTGCCTGTGTACCTACCAAGCTTTGAGGTAGCGGGTGCCGACAGGTCCCCTTTCTTCTATCACCGCATGCACCGCATCTTGCACCCCCCCCCCCCCTAATATTTGACAACCCCCTGGTTACACTGGGGGTTTGGGTTTATTTTAGACTTGCCCGGGCACCTGCCGGGTCCTGTGGTAGCGGAGCCCGGCAGATCCCCTTTCTTCTATCACAACGTGTGCCACATCCTGCACCCCCCCTCCAAATCCTCGAAAAACCCCCTAGCTAATACGGGGGACTCGGCAGGGTCATCACGAGCTCACAGGATGGCTTCACCACGAAACCCCTCTTGCGAAGAGCGCAAAGTTTGACCTCGTCCTCAAAGTCGAAATCCACATAAAATCTGTTAATACATGAAATATTTGTCAGCAGTGCCCATTTTTGCTCGCACAATGAAGAACATGGGCACCGTTGTCATTTTGTTTTTGACTATGGACATCGCCAACTTCTCTTTTCTTACTATGGACACCACCATTGTTTTGTTTTCTACTATGGACACCGTTATCTATCGACCCAGATAATGGGTATATTACAAAACCATCCTAGTTGAAATCAATGGACACTTTCCTTTATTCTTCTATAACCCGTCGTGGAAGCGCCACTTTTGTCCATGGCACAGCGTGCCTCTTGTACTCTTTTCTATGTTGAACATGATGAACGTAGCAGAATCACACACATGCAACCATAGATTGCGTACTAGTTTTTCTATGTTGTACAAAAAGTTTTAAAAAGCTTTTGCTCACATTATTTTGTGTTGGTTCTTACCTTTAGTGGGTACGTACTTACTAAGACTTTCGGAATAATGTCAGATATGATAAAATCATCGATTGATCACATGGATGTTGCCAGTAATGGGAGTGGAGGTACCCTCAAGGATGCCTACCTCCCATTCATGCATGCTACCAATGATTGGGACGAGCAATGGACACCAATGGTCAAGAGTGTGGATCATAAGGAAGATGGATGTGAGTGGGAAGAACACGCCACATTAAGTATAACTGAATCAGAATACACCTTTGTTACTTAGCATTTTGATATTACATCAGATCCTTATAGCTTGTTATTTAAGCTTTTCGACACATCCAGGCATGCCAATCGGTGCAGCAGAGCCCCTACTACAGCCGTCAAAGTAACCCTCGGTGGAGCGGTCCATCTTGCCTTGCACGCTAGGCAACGGGAGGCGCTTTGGCGGTGACCCATCGAAGTGCCTTTCTTGACCCAGAAGTCAAGGACAAGTTCAACCTGGTCAAGGAGAGTCCTCTGGTTGTTTCCTCTATGGCCCTAGTGCATTTTGGGGTCACTGGAGTTGAACTCGGGTCACCATCGGTGGATTATTGTGCCACCCATGGTGTTTACCAGATTCCACCACCCAACACCCGAACTTTGGGTCAGGCTAACTTTCTGAGTACTCACTCAAATGAAGCGATTCAAAGGAATCCAAATATAAAGTCAGATCAGGTGTTAGAATCTCAGTGATTGAATCAGGGATTACAATGATTTCCACTGATGACAAGGTACATACCATGTCAACAATCTCCTCCTTGTACCACACCCTTGATGTCCTGTCCTTGGAACCTATAGCATTTCAAACATTACAACACAGACCAAGCTCCATGTAGCTCATGTCGTGCTTGTCCGTGGACTGTGCCTTGGTAATGGCGTTGGCAAGCATGCGGTTAGTGTCACAGTGCATGATAGTTTCATCTTGCTTTGCCACCAAGTCTCGAGCTAGTGATGCCGGATCTTGATATGCTTGGTCCTCCTATGCAACATAGGACCTTGGGTGACGTGGATGGCACTCATGTTGTCCAAATTGAGTACCGTCAGCTTCCCTTGAGGCATCTCAATGCCCTTTAGTAGCCACTACACCCACACCGCCTCTCTTGCGACGTCACGCAATGTGCTTTGCTTTGGTGCTGGACTGTGCCACATAGTCTTGCTTTTTGCTAGGCCATGAAACTACTAAACCACAAAGCACAAGGATATATCCTGAAGTTGATTTACTGTCATCCACATCACCAACCCAAGTGGCATTGGAGTAGCTGACCAAATCAAGGGAGTTGTGATACACACCCCCTCTAAACATGAGCCGCAAGAATTTTTCCGCCTTGAGACAGCGGAGTGTCTGTTTCACCGCTTGCCAATGCAATGTCCCCGGGTCCGCAACATTTTGGCTCACTTTTCCCTCCTAAGAGGCCAGGTTGGGTCCCGTCGCTACCATGGTGTACATGATGCTCCCCACTGCGGAGCGATATGGCTCACCTACCATCTCCTCCTTCTCCTCATTCTTGGTGAGTTTCTTCCTGACGATACACTTGGAGCCGATGATTTTTGCACCGCCAAGCTTTTGATCAGCTGCCAAACATCATTCTCTTCATTGAAGACAAGCCCAGATCTCATAGCCTCCTCCCACTCAGCCCCATCCTTCCATTGGAATGCCTGCTTCAACATCTCGGGTTCCTCGTGCACAAAGAAATCTCAAGCAAGCCCATTCCAAATGCACTTTGTGACAATGTACCCTTTTGTTGTTCTCCTTGTACGTCCGCTCTTGGAGGTTGCTTTTATTGAGGTTACTGCTACTACTACTACTACGTTTGTTGCTGTCGTTGTTACTACTATTGCTTACCTCTTGCAATGTCACTCACAATGTCGGCTTGCTCCCCCTCTCTCGGGGACCATGGAGATGCGAGCTCACTCCCCACATCCTCATTTAGCAATAATGTTGTCAACTCTTCAGATCATGACTCTTCATGATATGCTCCCTCTCTCAGACCTGACAAAGATGTACTAAAGAGTCTACGGGTCGAGCTTGCCTCGCCCCTCCCGTGCCTATGAAATAGCATGTGCAACATAGCCAAACGTAAAGGGGTGAGCAACAGTTGGCTTCCTCCCGCTCTACACCCCTCGTGGCATCGTCTACACCCTGGACTTCATGTCTTTAAACACTTTGTCTGTGTCAGGTTCGTGATGTACGCCGCTGTCCATGCTACCTTTGCCCAGTACCAGTGCGCAAGGCTGACATCACTCAACATAGACCGGACCATGTTGAGGATGGTGCGGTTTGCCCTCTTGGCGATATTGTTATGCTACAGAGAATGTGACGTCGTTTTTTGCCACGCACTCCCCTTTCTCTTCATCCATGCTGAGAACCCTTTGTACTTGCTGTCGTTGTCTATCTGAACTCCTTCACCTTCAACTCCATTTGCCACTCCAATACTTCCACAAACTCCTCCATGTATGAAAGATCATCACTTTTCTTATTGGTGTTGTAGAAGTACAGCTTGCGGCTTTGGTTGTCGATGATGGTGACAAAGTAGTGTGCCCCACCAATTGAGGGTTTAAATGGTCCATACACATCTGTGCCTACCACCTCCAACTTTGCCGATGCACATGTATCTTTTCCATGAAATGGCTATCATGTTGTTTTGTTGACCACGCACGACTCGCACACGACATTCTTGGCTGCGTCGAGGCTCTTTACCTCAAGAGCCCGCACCACTTCCTTTTTTACCATGTCTCTTATAGTTGAGGGAGCGATGTGACACAGGCGACGATGCCATAGGTCCAGGTCTCCATTGTTCTTCTTCGCGAGGTGGGCAACGTCGGACCTTTCTCGGCTACCAAGGATCTTTGCACGGAGTAGGTACAGGTTGTCCTCTTACATTCCACATACAATCACCTCACTGTCCCCCTCCTAGATGATGGCCCCATTCTTGTGGAAGAGCACCTTGAGTCTCTTATTAGTAAGGCAAATCAATGACAACACATTTGCTACAAAGTTGGGCAAGTGGAACACGTCGTGAATTGTGCTCATTATAGCCCCACTATCCACATCCATCTTGATGTGAACGTTGCCTTCAACGGCAACCAACTTTGTTTTACCCTTGGCCACCATCGTACGCTACTCCGAGGTACCATTGGTGATGAATTCCATCCGGTTGCATTGCGTGAGGCAGTCCAATCTGGAGTCAATCACAAAGGCTCTTGGATCTGTCAAGTCGGTGGACTCTTGAGCTATCATTGTGTGGTCGTCCTTCTTTCCAGCCTTTCTTGGCTGGTCTTACTTCCTGTAGGGGACGTTGCGTGAGTAGTGGCCTTCTTTTCTACACACGTAGTACTCCCCCCTATTCTCACCTTTCTTGGTGCCCTGCTTGGCACCCTTCCCCTTCTTGTCCCCCTCTCCACCTTGAAGGCGGATGGCATAGGCAAAAGTTGATGTTACCCACTCTCGCTCTCTCTCACCACGTCGCATCCATTCATTGTGGGCGTGTGAAGCCACCTTCGTGTACTTCAGCTTAGCGGCAGACCCGCCACCTATGGTGGTGATCATGGGACTCCAATGCTCCATCAAGGCCAGGAGGAGGATCATGGCTTGTAGCTGAGGGTCCACCTTCCATCTGGTGGCTACGCACTTAGCAGCAAGGGACTCAATATATTGTAGGATCTCCATGATGTCGTCACCTTCGTTGGCTCAGAGGGTGACGATCTTCTTGAAGACAATGAGCTGGTTAGCAAAGTTAGTGGACTGGTAGATGGTGCAGAGCTTCTTCTAGGCCTCTATAACCTTCGTGCATCCTTGAATGAGTGAACTCCTCGTTGGATCCAGCGCTAACAGCAACAAGGCAAGTGCCTTCTTGTTGCATTTCTTGTACTTGTCCACTTCCTCTCGCTTCGCATTATCCAGAGGGGCTTTTTCTTCACTATTGGCCAGCTCAAGAAGGCTCTTGTAATCAAGGTTTACCTCAAAGTGCCACCTGCACAAGGGGAATCCAATCCTATCAAACTTTGATACAACGCTAGTGCTCTCTTGCTTAGTCATTTTCATGGCGTGCTGTTGAATCGTGAAGGTTGTAGAGCTAGGGTCCTTCTAGACACGTGGGCCCATAATCCTTTATTAGCACTGGTGGGTGTGGAGGCACCTTCAATGATGCCTATCTCTAACTGATGCACGCTACAAAGGTTTGGAGCAGCCAATGGAAACCAATGGCGACGAATGTGGAGCATAAGGATCACAGATGTGAGTGGGAAAAACACGTTGCATTCAGTAGAAATGAATCAAAACACGTTTTTGCTGTCTAAAATAATAAGACTAAATTGCATCCTTATCGCTTGTGACATAAGATATCCAAGGCATCCAAGCTGAAAAAAAAAAATCAAAGTAGTAGAGCCCTTGCTACAACCGTCGAAGTATCTTTTGCTTGCCTTGCACACTAGGCAACGGGAGGCTCTTCGCCGGTGACACGTCAGAGCGCCTTTCCTTGCCCAGAAGTCAAAGAGGAGTTCACCCTTGTCAAGGAGAGTCCTCTGGATGATTCCTCTATGGCCCTAGTGCATTTGGAGGTCGTAGGAGTTGAACTCAGATCACCAGTGGTGGATTATCTCCCCACCCATGGCGACTATTTCCAATACTTTAAGCCAAGCTACCTTTCTGAATACTCATTCAAATTAAGTAATTCAAAGCTCGATCTCATATGGAAATATCCAAGGAATCCAAATCCAACTCAGATCAATTGTTTGACCACTCCTTAGTGGTAGAACCAAGGAGTATGATCAATGGTACTCATGGCAAGGGACTCACCATGTCAACATTGGAATCGGCAGGTCTATTTTGTGTCCATACTCATTTTGTGATTCATTTGGAGAATGAATCACAAATGAATGACATTATGATCTCTTCATGATGGACACATCGTGTCACGTCCCGCATCCCAAACATATAATCAAAATCAAAATAAGTATGACAGTTCAGGACCTTCTTCTACGACACTCAGAAGCTATCGCATTGGCATATTGGGTATTTTCAGATTCTTGGTGATGGACCTCTCATCCAATCAGAAGATAAAAGTACCATACATTCTCAAGACGTGGAAAGCTGGAATGCCTTCTTCCGCACGAGCATCCACAAGAAAAACTTGACATTTACAAGTAGTACATCACATGCGCCATTCATTCCTCGCAAGACGTCCTCCATGCCAACGACCTCGTGACTTGATTACCAACAAAAACTGCACATCACCATCCTTCACCATTTCTTTTTCACTACAGACGAAGATGGTGTATTAGAGTCAGCAAAAACCAAGTGCATATCTTAATGGAATGAACAAATGGCCACTTACGAGGGGGGCATATTGATGGATGGTCGGAACTGATACAATCATCGAAGCCATCGAATCTAAACATTCTTTGGCTTGCAACTTAAAACACCATGGCTTCAATGATGGAGCAATGAAATGTTTTTTGGGTCATCCGAGTTCACCAAACTACGCTACGGTAACAAGAAAATTTTAAAGAAATGCATCATGGACATTTTAGTGAGGATTCCTTGTTGTGAGCTGCTGGAATTGTCTTGCCTTAAAAAAAGGCTTACGAGCCCCCATTTGATCGCTCTAAGAACCTACAGCAAGCTCATTGACCGACAAGGCCCTCGGAGTCCAGATTGGAACTCAGTCCAGCCATTACCGCCAAGTCAATTAAAAGGTTTAAATGGACAAAAGGTTTTAACATTAAATCAAAACTTGATGACAAAGGACAAATCACATCAAACTGTTCATTGGCCAGAATAAGAATCCATACATTATTCATCCAACATTCTATGGCACAATGTATTGTCACATGACAACACAAATTCAACAAATCCAACATGTTACAAACCACGGGGTATAATGGGTTGACGGGGTTGACCAACGTCATCGGCTCCTGTATGTGCTACCACAAACCTGTTGCAAGACGCAACAATGTAGTGGCCACATTTTTCTTGTGACGTGATCCTTATTACAAATGTCAAGCATGATGTTAAATCTTTGCAACAATGACCACGGCGATTTTGGGAAGATTTGATGCTTTGTTGCTGGTTTTCTCCCTTGTCAACATTCTATTCCACAACAGAGTACAACAGTCTCCCAATAGTTTCTACAACATGGTTTTGAAACCATGCCTAAAGTCTTAGTTTTCATGAGCCGCGTTTGGATCAGATTCAGATTTTTTATGAAATTTTACTTCAAGTATGGAGTCTTCTAGATGGAACTTTCAAAGTGGCCAAGTGGAACATTGACCTAGGTTTTAATCAATATTTTTGGGGCCTCTTTGGCTAATGATCTTGTTGCATGCATCACATATGCTGATTGGCCACTTTTGGAGGCAAAGTGGTTGTAGTACCCTATAACATGGTATAACTCTTCACCACATGGACTATGGTGGAATTATTTTGACCGCTCTCCCTATCTTGTCGCACTCTGACAAGTACGGATCATCCGCTTGATAATCTGGGATGACGAAGACATAGATGTTTAGCCAGATGTAAAGCAAAAAATAGGAATAAGTTGTCATTTAGTGAAAAATCAAGGTCCTACTCTTCTTGTCCCAATATGAAGCACGTCCACACACGTCAGGAATCCTTCCATCATCCCACCCCCTCTTCAATATGATTTACGTCTCAAACTCAAACTTAGAAATGGACATAACTTGTTGAGCAACATGACAAGTGTGTGAAAAGTGTCCAGTTTCAATGGACAGACTATGGTTCAAAATCACCTCCGGGTTCTATTTTGAACTAAAAGGGCTACCAAACTTCATATGAGAATCATTTGAGGTATGAAGCTAAAATACTTGCCTCCACATCATTTTGGATGACCTTTGAGCTCTCTAGAAGAGGATGTATCCATTCAGCTTCCACTTCAAGGATAGTTGGTCAACACCCTACATCACTTGCCCTCTTCCTTGATGACAGCCAGGCAGGCTTCAACTGCCAGGCTCTTAGTTGAAAACAAATCTTTAAAATCCAAGTGTCTCTTAAACTTCAAAGACAACCTACAACTTTTAGGTGACCCTTCACTTGCCATCGACTAATGTCAACCTCTTCACCTCTAGATATTTTTTGCAACTACCAAGGTGGTGATGCAATCCCCGACTTATTCATTCAATCAATCAGCCACCTCAAGTTATGGTCTAGTTGAGGTGGTACGAAGAGGTACCTCCTTACAACTTAATGCATTGAGTTTATTTCGTCATTTATCTTGAGATCCCTTCAATTATACTTCAAGTTGTATCATAACAAATATCTCTCGTGCCTTCCTCCACCTCAAGCACTAGAAGCGAGTACCTTTGGAGGCACATCTTACAAAGGCATGTGCTTTCATTAGTGCATGTTAGTGACTCTTCAAGCAATCTACTACAAGTCTGGCCCTTATAAATAGTCTCAAGGTATCTTGGGTTGGTGCCTATTCTTGTATGCATCCCTATAGCAAGGCTAGGACCAACTCACTCAAATCTCTTGTGACATACATATCTCTACAAAGATTTTGCATGATGCACATGCCTCCTTTCTCTCTAGTATCATTACAAATTCACCCATCCACAGTTTCCACATGTGGACACATTATACGTATACAAATTTCTCAAGAGATTTGTACATTCTAGATATAAGATAAGCATAATAACATATACGGTCATTCACTATCTAATGAAGAGTAACCAAAGTGGAACTCACGTCTAATCTGGCATTGGTCTGTTGACCATCCCGGCCAAGTTTTGTGTAAAAAAACCTCAGACTGCTTACTCAAGTCCATGCTCATGAAAATCCATTGTGGTTTTTAAATAACTCTTATACAACGACAAGATGACAATTGACTTACCTAAGCATCCAGACACCGGTGTTCCTATGTTACTTGTGCGAACATGTGTCACATGTGAAGGCATTGGTTGTCCCATATAAAGTCACGGATTTGTTCTTGATGAAAAGGCCGCCAGCCTCACCAGCATGTTTTTGCTTGTAAGGTGTCTCACCTCGTGCCAGATCTTAGTTTGTATGAATTTTTCATATTTTCCTCGAGTTGATACAGCTTTAGAATCATATGATACCTTGTTACGACAAGTGACCACCAGGATATGCTTGAAGCAGTGGTTCTTTGGTTATTTTGGGCAAAGTTTTGATGCCACTTACATCACCGACCATGCGCCAAAGTAGTTATATGGTTTTTATTCCTTTCAATTGCCAAGTCTATCTATATCTGTGTCCAATGCAACTACATTGGATCCCTCTAAAGTGAATCTTTGTATTTTCACACTTGCACTGGTTGTTATTACTTTAACGTCCTAAGAAATTATTTCCACACACAGAAAATTTGTGAAGAAAGATTTCATGCATCTTCTCATGGCATCCGAATAGCAAGGAACCTCTCATTAAGCTACATAGTAGAAACACATAAATTGTGGCACTAATGACAGTCACAGCCCTCGCAAGGACTTAAGAAGAATTACTCCTCACAAACACATACAATAATCAAGAGATGCACAAAAATACCAGTTGGAGCAGTAGTGTTACTAGTAGGAAACCAAATAACCACATTGTTAGTGTGAACCATGGTGGTTGTGGTAGCCAAAAACTTCCATCAGCAAGTGAACGATGGTAGTCATGGCAAGCATATTGGTTGCTCAATAAGAGCGCCACCAAAAGCAGCGATGCTAGTAGCCTTAATAGCAATTGTGCATTAGCTGTGGGAAGAATCCAAAACAGCCACAATAGATATGTCTGGTAACATTGGCAGCCAGAACGATCAAATAAGGCACCATATATACCTACATACCATAGCAATGACACGTGTTAGAACAACATCTTTGAGTAGTAGGAATAGTTGGTATGCAAAGCAGCACCAACAACCATGCATAGCAACAATGGTTTTTACGAGAAATTACATCATAGTAATAGGAAGCAGGCGTAGTAGTAACGTGAAACCGTAGTGTAAGTGTAAAAGTATTTGTTGTGCTAAGGAATTAACAATAACCTCACATGAGCAATAGCCACATCCATGGTTATAGGAGTAGCAGTAATAGTAGAATTAACCACATCAGACAATGTGGTGTGCTATTTGATGTGAGCACAGGTACAAGTTTAGTGGTAGAAAAGTGTGCAATATAGCCTCAGCAGGGACCATGCTCGTCTATGTTGATTCCATCGAATCACATCCTCTAGAAGCTATAAGGAAGGCGTACGTAGCTTCTATGTGTACCAAAGGATAACAAGGACAAATACGAGGACAAAGTGGTACAAATTCAAAGGAAGACAAAGCAAGGGCTTTCGGCACCATGTGAGGATCCAAGGAAGTTACAACCGTATCCCTCTTGCCATTCGCGTCAACAAAATTACTGATGATTTCAGTCCCCCATGCTAACATGATTGTCATCATTGGTTTCTTCCTTGATAATCTTATATTTTAGTGTCTCATATCCTCCATAAACACAATGAAATCATCATTTTGGAAAGTTTTCTTGCCCTAAAGTTTCTTCAAAGTTGTCCTATACTTCACCTCCTATGATCCAACCACAATATCAACAACATTTACAATGACAATTTCAATAGTTGAATTTGATCTGGTTGGGTTGCGTATGTGGATTGTCGAGTGTCACAAACTTCTGACGAGATAGTGCAAGCTGATCGCATAATCACGTGGATCAACACAAGCTAACCAAGCCACATCCAAGATTCATTCAGCCGAAAGACCCTCCCCTCTTCCCGTAATCCTTCCCAGATTTATTCAACGGTTGAAGACCATTGGTTGTAAGTGATCTGGAAGTCGCAGGCCGTGGATGATGTTAAATAATCAATCATGAGAACGCGAATCGAAACATGTCTGACGCTCTAGTCCATTCTTTTCTGTCTGCCGCCAGCATTCTTTGTCGATGCTCCACGGAAGCCGCTCGAGTCCATCAAAGGTCCGTATCACCTCTTTGCTTGGTTGTACAGAAGCCCACATAATATTTGTTTTTTCTCAGAGGTTTTCCATCGCAATTAGGTACAATTGACTGGTCTTGTGTAGGCATGGGATTACCCTCTCTGCCAGATCCCAATCAAGGTAGAAGTAGAGTAGACTAGGCTATAGAGGGTTAGGGGAGGGAGTGGTGCCTCTCCCCTGGCCCTCTATATTTTTCCCCCATTGGAGCATGCTTTTTTCTCATTTCTAACATTCCCCCCATATGCTCTAATCCCGTTAAGGAAAGGGCATCCATATACAACATCAACCTAACTACGTGCTATCACTCCCCCCCCCCTCCAATATCATTGAACCATTTGTATGTTAATTCACTGTGGCCCTCAAAATCCTCGTCCACAAACCATTCCCTACATTGGGGGTTGTGAACAACGCCCTTCACTTCCTTCCTTGGTGGCTACTAACAGAAGAGCCATATTAGTTTCAGCCCAATCAAGGAGTCAACGGGTCAATGAAAGGTTTTGAAGTGCTCCGTCTAGCGATACCGCTTTGTGACCGATTTGTCATTTGCAATTGATTCATAGCATGGAATCAAGGACAGGCTGTCTCCTACTCTAGTTGTATCCCAATGCCTCCACACAGTGTGTCATTCTGATGGTGATCTAATGCCTTTGTGAACATGTCGGCAACATGTTGCTTTGTCCCAACATACTCAAGTTGCATTTCTCATTCATCCACTGCATCCCAAACACAATGATACTGATGTTTCACGTGCTTGGTCTTGTCATGAAGTGCAGGATCCTCACTGATTAGGGTTGTTCCCTGATTTCTACAGAAAATTGTGGTTGGCTCCATTTGGCTGAAACCAAGTTCTCCTAGTAGCATGCAAAGCCAGATGGCTTCCCTGGTGGCTTCACTTGCTGCTATGAACTTAGCCTTAATGGATGAAACAACCACTACCAATTGCTTCTTGGACCTCCACTTCGTGGACCTCCAGCTCATAGGCCCTCCACTCAGGAGAAAAGGATGTCTCGAGGTTCATTTGCTAGTGCTCTTGTCACAGGACAGGTCTGCATCACAAAAATCAATAAGACCACAGTGTTGTGCAGGGTGTACTTGATCTTGCACTCAGCACTGCACTTTAGGTACTTGATGCATTGCTTTACTGCTGAAACATGGCCCTTTGTACAAATTTTGCAACCTTGGCTGAGCAGTCCAAAAGCGTAAGAAAGATCAGGACGGCTCCCCACTCTGGCGTATCAAAGACCCAACCAGGCTGAGGTATAGATTGGTGTTGCTTGGGTCTGCTAGAAGCTCAGGGTTCACAAGCTTGGTTACACCGTGATCCACCGGTAAGGGTATGTTAGTAGGATGATGATTGTGAATATCAAACTTCCCAGCCACCTGGCTGATGTAGGTGCTTTGAGAAAGTGTGACCTCAGACGGGTTTTGGTATCGATGGATCTAACTGAAAAGAATAAAAATGGAGGGGTTCCATATCACTCATCTCAATCTGTCATAAAGCGCCTTCTTGAAACTGGTATGTCAGTCAGAGAACGGCCAAAGAGGATAAGGTCGTCAGCATGAAGAATCACCTCGTTGTTGTGAAGTTCATCCTTATGGTCAAATTGGAGACGTTTGACGCCTTGACAAAGGAACAACTCGTGGATGTGCTTGGTTCACTGCCACGGTGCCTGCTTGAGGCCATAGAGGATTTTGAGCAGCCAACACACTGTGTTTGCCCCCCCTCCCCGGCTGCACAAAACCCTCTGGCTGAGTCATGTAAACATCCTCCAAAAAATGATCATTCAAGAAAGCAAACGTCACGTCCATTTGGTGGAGGAACCAGAGTTCGTAAGCGGCCAAGTCCAGGATGACACAGATGTAGGAGTACTTGGAATTTTGCGCAAACATATCACTGTAATTGATGACCTGAACCTGGCTGAAACCACGAGCCACCAACCGAGCCTTGTACCTGTCAAGGGTGCCATGTTGATCAAACTCAGCTTTGAAAACCCACTTACAGGAAGACCGAGAGGAAAGTCAACAAGCTCCCATGTCTTCTCCTTTTGGAGCTGTTAGAATCCACAGACAGTGGCAGCATGCCATTTAGCAGCTTCACGACAGGTCATGGTGTCCAAATAACTGAACGGGGAGACAGTAGGAGCAATGAGGGAAAATCCTAGAGCATACTTGGATAGAAGGTCAGGAACCGGAGGTGGAGCTGGGGTTAAGAGGTGGGAGTAGGAGAGCTCCAATGAAAGGGAGCACTCTCAGTGAAGAAGGAAGTAAGAGCATGGATTTTGGCGATGCTATAGGACCGTCGTGGTGGATCAACCTGGTGCCAGATGCAAGGAAAGGTGGGAAGATGCGGACGCGGCATTGGTGGTGGCGGCGGAGGTGTTGGTGGTTGGAGTGGTGGGACTCCTGAATCATCATCATTAGGACCAAGATGAACATGTTTTTGAGGAGGGAGTGGTGGTTGAGCATCAATAGGAATGATGAAAAGTTAAGGAGGAGCCATTGGAATTAAGACGAAACGGTATGTGAGGGTCTCGACAAATGTGGCACTACGACTCTTGTCAACGGTACAGGTAGAAGGATCCCACAGCCGATAGGCCTGGTTGTTGTCATCGTAGCCCACTAGAAACCCTCTTTGGTGTGGGAGCCCAACTGATCTCTTGCAACAGGAGTAACCCATGCATAAGCTATGCTACCAAAGAGGTAGAGATTGCCAGTGTTGGGTTGACGACCATGCCGGAATTCATAAGGGATTTCTTAACCTTGGAGAAATTTACACGGAATCTGCTTGAGTAGATAGCCAGGAGTGTTCACAGCCTTAGCCCAAAAACCATCGGGTAGCCCAACAACATGAAGCATAGATTTGGCCTTTTCAAGAAATGTCCTGTTCATGAGTTGGGCTCGTCCATTTTCTCACAGAGGATGTGGCACTATATGTTGATGTAGAATGACATGTCGTTCGTAGAAGGAAGCGAGGGTTTTGTTGAAAAATCATCCACCTTTGTTACATTACACGGCCTTCACATGCGTGTCTGTTTCATTTTAAACCCTCTTGATCCTGATGATGACATGATCAGCTGCTTTTGACTCGTGACAAAGAAAACAGAGCCACACATGATGGGTTAAGTCTTCCAAAAGAACCAAGAAATGATGTTTTCCAAAAATAGACACATCCTTGATGCAGTAGAGGTCCATGTGGACCAGATGGAGTTTGGCAGGAGTACGGATGTCAAAGTAGGTGTTGACAATGTCTTGACTCTATTTTCTTGCAAGGCAACCCATATAACAGATGGAGGCAGGCTTGTGCAGGCTGATGGGTTTAAACTCCACCACAGCTGCCTCGGACATAGCCGCCAATGTTCCAAAACCAGCATGGCCAAGTCGTTGATTCTATAAAAAGGTGAAGGCATCTTACCCAGAAGATGCGGTTAAGAGCTACAGGCACCAAGAACCATTTCAGTAGTGCCTTCATCAACATCTAGGTCCAAAGTTGGTAGAATGGTGAAAATGCCCTCTCCTTTTGCTTATGCTAAAATTTTCCTACCCTTGGTATAGATGCAACAGCTCTTGTGAGCATCAAAGACAACATTGCACCCTCTGTCATACAATTGTGTGACAAAAAGGAGATTTGCTTCCAGTTTTGGACAAAGAAGACTTTGTGGGAGACATTCTTCCTTCAAAAGATAGAGATCCTTGGACTGCACCCATCTAAACAGATGGAATGAAGTGGTCGTCCCCAAGACGGACTGGATTTGGACTCTTTAACTCCCTGAAGTCGATAAACCAGGCTTCATTACATGCCATGTGCCCGGTGCTGCCATAGTACAAAATCCAGGCTAGGATTCCCGCAGCCAACAAGAAGTCACTATCAATGGAGAATGAAGCCAGCTCTTCAGTGGTGAAATTGTATAACTCAGAGTGTGATTGCTGAGTGGCATCAAAATGAGGCATGGAGGTAGGTGGATGTTTAGCTATGGGAATGAAGTTGATAGTTGTATTCCCGGTACAGCTGTCTTGATGCCCAATGCCCTCCATATGGTGTACCAGCTGGGCCAAACCTTGGGCCATCTGTGTCATCATTTGCTAGATGTTGCTCAATATTGTTGACTCATTACCCTACTGATTATTAAATTCGATTTTTAAGATTTTAGTTATTCAGTGATTGTTAACTTCGTTCATAAAATTCCCGGGTAGAGTTATTTCGGTGATTCTTTTTTTTTTTTTTTGAAACAGAAATGCCAATCCGTAAATTCGGCGATCGCTAGTGCTCACCTCCGCCTACTGTACTTCTATCCTACACTTTGAAGCTCGAACTTTATCCGCGCCCGTTCGGTGCGGTCAGGTCATCCACGTCCAGCTGACGCGACAGACCCTAGCCTTAGTTTGGGCCGAACCTGGCTGACACGGGTAATCCAACGGCCCCGATCGCTTGTGTCAGCGATGTTCAGCTGTTGTCGGGTAAGCTTTAGCATGCGCAACACATTTTTCTGTGCGAAAGTGAAATACGTCGCCACATGTCCACGTACCGCGTGGCAAAAGAAAGGACAAGAAAAAAATGTACATGACGATGAAAAACTTGGTCCTGGCCCCGGTTTGAGCAATGGTTTGTCGTGACTCAATGATTTGTACATTCGACGAAGAATGTAAAGATATCTTGGTGATTGGAATCAATTCGTCGAAAAAACAAATTCGTTCAAAACCAACGACTCCAAAAATAGTTAATATCAAATTTAATAATTAGTAGGGAAATAGAAAGAAACTACTCTAGCTCTGGTCGAGTAGTTAGAAGAGCATGACGAGGACTTAGATACCGTGGATTTCTTGGTTTGTCGTAATGTCCGTTCAGTTGACCAAGTTGTTGGCAATTCCAACATCTCACGTGTTCAAATCCTTTCCTTTGAGGTGCTCCTGGTTGAATAGTGCCTCGTTGAGAAATGAGTTGCTGAGGAGCGTATGATGGAAAATGCGTGCTTGAGAATCCACCTTGACTGGTGCCTTGGAATTTTTGTTACTGATTGAAGTATTGATTTTCCATTTTTGCAGCCAATGTTGCTTCAACTCCCTCGCAAATTTCGAGATGTTTTTCTTCGGCTCTGAAGATTGACTCACAAGCACCAACAATAGGTGATGGAGGTACTTGTGCTGCGGGTGCTCCTTGTGCGCCTTGGGCAGGTGCTTGTTGTAGCCTGGCTGCTTCAAGAGTTTTAATTATGATGTCAAATGTTACTCCCCGCACAAGAGAAGCAACTAGTTGTTCAGTAGAGAGTAGTACTATTGTCTAATAGTAGTGCTGCATCTAGAGGGAAGACAGGTACCCTAAAAAACATTGAATCCTATTGTTTACATGTGCCATAACTAATTCGATGAGTTTTTTCCCGGGTTCAAATTATTGAGGTGGCACATTTGAAATCAATGAAAGTAGAGGGACGGGGCCTTGAATTATTTCATTTGTCTGGGCAATAAAATTGTTTTCAACGAATGTCAAATTTGCTTCAGTATTTGGGCATTTATTTATGAATGGTCGAATGCCCATTGATGGCGCAAACATAGTTGAGCGGGTGGACCGGACCGTCTAATCAGCGGGGTAGCAAATCAGCGGAGAAGCAAGGCAGCAGAGCAGCAAATCAGCGGTGCAGCAAGTCAGCGAGGTAGCGGGACAGCATGGCAACGGAACAGTGTTCAGTTTGACAAGCCGATGTCCGTTGAACCAAACGTCTTCAACATATAATGCCAGTATGCAGTTTTCTCCAGAGAAAAAGAGTGGTAATTAATCGAGGACTCCAAGTTCTAACATTATGGTGGTAGTGCCTTCAATACTTTAATTTTGTACTGATCTAGGTGGTATCTATGAATTCGATGAAAGTTTGTTCTCGACAAAATTCAATGAGGCAAAAGTTATTGAACATCAAACTCAAAGTTTTTAGGGTAAATAGTTGTAATGCCACCACTTTCTCAAAGAGTACTTGACCCATGGCGGTGATGCGCTTAACCAACCGCATTAGTTGAGCCACCAAATCTTTCAAGTTGGCATTTTCTCCCATCTTTAATTCGTAGAACTGAATAAACCGGTTGTGAAGTTCATAATCTCTGACCTTTTGGGAACGTTCTTCTACGAGTAGACAAACTTTCACGAATGTTGCCACGAGCATGTTCATCGAAATTGATTCACGAAGCGGCTGTCATCAGATTTAAACTCCTAATTCAGACACCAAGGATATAGCATTCCAAACCAGATATGGATGCTTCAATTCTATGCATGGTGTTTGGACAAAAAACGTACATGTGATGTTTACGATATCTATGAACAAGATCTCACGGCTATACCTTAACAACTCTGTCATCGTGTACCTCCACGGCATCTTGGTAAGCTGTTCCACTGTGGAGGAGAACAATGGAAACCTTCAATTTGTACTCGAGATTGTGCAAAAACACAATTTATACAAAGATATATCAAAGTGTGACGTGGACCTTGTTTGATTTGGTTTTTGGGCCACATAATTTGCAAAAGACAGATCACCATGGAACCCAAAAAAGTGGAGGCAGTGAATGATTGACCAACGTCCAACAAGTTATGGGACATGTAGGTACTATAATTGATTCGGTAACGACTATACTCCAAGCTCAGTCCGAGCACACTTGCAAAACTATGGAGTGGATTCGGTGAGATAAGAAACAGGAAGCATTTAGATATTTGGAGAATGTTCTTGCATCAACACTAGCCTTGCAAGGCTCCGATCCAACGATGGACAATTTCATGGAAACTAAAGTGTCCAATCAAACCACGAAACTCATTATTCCCCAAGGAAAGTATAGTGGAGAACAACTGGTTGCGCATGTGTTGATAAATCTGCTCGAGTCAAAATTGAACTACACGGTGCAGAAAAAGGGAACTTTGATGGCATGTACACATTCAAGACGTGATGGTGTTTTTTGGAATGCTGACAGTGTGTCTTCCACATGGTCGAGCATACATTTGGATAACTCAGGACCTAGCACAATGCAAGCCATTGACAATCTAGATGGATGGCGTTCCTCAAGTCCAAATTTGTCTGCGATATTGAATACTAGTGAAGAAGAAAGGATAGTGGCACTTTCAATCGTTGACTAGGCTTAGAAACACATTCCTCATAAAACAATATCTCGTACCTTCCAAGCTTGTTTGCAACGGTTTGTGAGGAGTTTGGCAGGATAAAAGAAGTAGAACATAGTTTGATGAACCCTACTGGAAAGGGTGATATGCTTATCAAGTTATCGTACCACCAAACAACGAGCTCTAACAAATTCTACTGGAGAGCGACCACTACGCCATCCATTATGGCAAAGAAGACGATGTGAAGTATAAGTGGTGGGGCAAGATCGAATTGACGATGCAAAATACAACACCAATGGCTTATGCCGACACCATGAGTTGAAGCAAACCAAACATCTAGGTTTTCTTTAGCCATTACCAGTTCGTAAGAAATCGTGTTTGAACATCTCCATGGAATTCATGATGGAGATCCAATTTGAATCAAAAGGGGCTTGGTGTAATACTTATGGTGGTTGAATGTTTCTTAAAGATGCCTTCCTTCATCCGTATGACAACAACAGTCACCACCAAGGGCATTACGTGGCTATTCTTGACAATAATGATTGACTGCACAGTGTTCTTCCACTATGTCATTAGTTCTGGGATAGGTAGTAAAGTTCACAGGATTGGACAATGCTGACTTGTCTAGGTTAGGGAGTTTCTTACACGTGCTTGTGTATATCGGTCGGACCAAAGCCAAAATTATATATGCTCCTTTTTTAAGTGGAAGGGCAATCAGATCTTAACAAGAGCTCATGAATTGTTATAACTTCCGGATCCAAATACCAATGGCCTTTTGTCTCTAAATACAACCAAACTAAATGCACCAATCAAATGTTGAAAAAAAACACTCTTAACTATTTGGAGGCAAAACACCACTCACTACGCGTCCAAGTTTACGACCTCCAAACTTGCGTGCACATTTGCAATATTCGTAGTAACAAAGGGATTCATTTAATGGTAATTCATGATAAACTCCCCTTAACACCCACGGGTCTGCAAAGTGTGAGGAACATACCAATATTCAGCATATACGGGGAAACATTATGGAGTGTTTGGAAGACATGTTGCCAAATATGAAGACAAACAGGAAACTCAGAAGTGAGTAGCTGATAGGAATTAGATGAACACCAAGTGATTGCAGCTTGTTGAGTGAAAAAAATGTCTGTTTGCGAGAAAAATACTTTGCCGGACCAAACTGTAGGCTGCTTGGGCCATTTGCGATTAGGAATATGCAAACAATAGCCTTGTAAAACTCAAACTACATGTGAGCATCGTTATCCGTTTGGTATCCCACATTAGCAGACTGGAAATCTATCAAAGTCCAAACGACTACTTCCCCAGCAAAGATGTGTCACCACCACCTCTTGTTAGATTGAAGAGATGGCACAAAGTATACAAAAAAGGATACTTTGAAAATATACCATCGTGGAAAATCCACAAAGTATCTAGTCTAGTGGCAGGGCTACGACGCCCTGCCACAAAGCATTTTGTGCCCCACACCTCATACATGTGATTGATCCACGTTTCTTTTGGTGTAACAATGATGCAAAACTAGGTTTGCATCGCAGTTACCTCGCAGTTACCAAGGGCTGTCAAACAGAAGAGTTGGGTTGGGTTGCACTCCATGACAAGGATACGTAGCCTAATGAGCCGCCTATGTGTGTCTAAGGGTTTTTTATTCACCTGTCATTGGTGCTAGATCGGGGTATGTGGTTGGTGAGGATTTAGATGGCGACTTTTGACATTGACGGCATTAGCTTTGGCATAAAGTAGACATTGAAATGCACCATTAAGATTTTATGGATATGGCCAGTTTCTCCTTTTTCATGTTCCACTAATGAACAGATTTGAAACTTCCATTTCAAACAAAGTTTATCCTTTGACTTGATAATCGCGAGTCGACATCATTGTGTTTTGCAAACATGTTTGCCTGTGAATCAGGACAAACTTGTCAGAGTAAATGACCTGACCAGTCGCCACAATATTTGGTGATGATGTAGGCATTTGGATATGGCAAGAACTTATTCTGAAACGCTACCTTTCGACAGTGTGATGCAAAATAAGTTAGCGATGAGCTTAACCTGATGTAAACGTCTCATGTCAAACGTCGCTCGAACAGTGAGCTTTTGAGGGGCACTATTCTTTTGCAAAAAAAAATGTATGAATTATCTTTAAATCATGTTAACCCTGGCAGGTGAACATAATAAATGTAGAATTTAAGAGAACATTTACGGCCAAAGTCAGTTCGGGTGCTCCTAAGAAACCATATCCAAGCAGCTACAAATATTTGAAAAGTTGAACGGCCATAATTACCAAAGCATCAATATGGCCTAATGGCTGTTGAGGACAGGTTATAAATTGAAACAACTTAATTGGTTTTAGCTTTCGGTGGGTCAGGAACTGGACAAGCTCAAAACCTGATTAGCTTTCAGCAGCTCATCGTTGTTATACTGAAAAGAGCATAGATGGTGAACATGTATAAGTTGCAAGGCAGAACACGGTTTAAGAATTTGGGATACTTGAGCTCGATTTGTAATTAACTGTAAGCATAGTTCAATGTCAACTGTTGAAATGACCAAAGACATGTATATGAGTGTCGAGTTACAGACGAGACGTAGTCCGGGTCGTTGGGTTAATCGTCGAGCAACGCGTGCGGGGTCGCGCCGTGAGTGGTTGGATGGAGAAGCTCCACAGTGGGGTTGCGGGGATGCAAAGATCGACGGCAAAGATGCAAGATGCATCTTTACAAATCTAGATATATCTCAGTGCATTGAGAAGTTGACTGAAAAGTCATGACACTTCTGTCCATGATTCTTCAAAGTAATCCAAGCTGTCAGAATGTATGAAAAGGATCGTCGAAGGGAAATGGCAGTTGGCTTAACTGCCCTCGACTGTCAGAGTGAAGATCGAGGTTTTGACATGGGGTGAGCTATTTGTATGATGAAAAAAATACCCCCACTTGGTTCGTAACACTTCCCCCCCTTTTCGTCGCGACAGCTTGGAACGTGTACAAATGTAGGCCGGTGATAGCGGCAATACCCATTGATCAGATGATTGACGACACGGAGGTTCTCCTTGGGTTCCCAGCTATTGTGAACGATGTCATAGTAGTGCCACTTGACAAGATACTTTGTTGTTTTGCCACATCGTTGATGGCCGAGGATGGCCTTGATCCGTATCCTCGTCCGTATCCTCGTCCACTCATGTAAGAAGAGGGGGGAGGTACGTCCGTGCCAAGAGATCTCTTGCCGAGGCCCCGATGGTGCATGAGTCTGTAAATTTTGAATAGCAGATGAACTTTCATAGTGTCAATGAGCTTGATTCACGCAACCACAGGGGTTTGCATGCGCTCGATCTCAAACGGTCCCAACCATTGGGGTTTGTTCTTCAAATAGTTGACTCCATGGGGTTTGATGATTGCCGGGTTGAGGAGAAACTCGTTGGTAGCGGCAAACACATCGTTGCAATGATGTTAATCGGCTACTCACTTCATCGCTGCTTGTGTCTTTGCAAGCGTCTGTCGTGTTTCATCCGAGACGGCGGTATTGGATGCCGGCCGCCGGATTGTTGCTTGGGCTTGGGAGTCCGGCCGGTATGCCACAAAGTTTGGCATATACCGTACTGATATTTAATTTCATCTCTTGTGATTCATCTTATTTAGAGAGTCCTTGGTTTTTTCCATGGATTTGGTCCCGCGAGTTGTTTAGGTAGTACAAGAAATCCATCAAAAGAAAAAACCTGATCCATAATTTCGGTCATGACCAGTTTTGTGCACCTCTGAAATGGCCGATGGAGCATTTTACACACTGTTGGACATCGTAGTGTTGTTGCACGAGAGGTCTGAAACGTCAAACTGATGCACACGACGGTCGCAACATTTTGATTGGCGTGTGAGACTATCTTTACACGTTGAATTTTGTCTTTTTGTAGCCAGACATTAGAGCAAGTGAACAAGGCACCGCTTGTCATTTTAACTACCAGGTACACAAATATTGTTCACAAGAAGAACCAGGCCACACAAAACTCCTAGAAGACTTTAAAAAAAATCTTAAAAGAAATTTTAAAAGACTACTCTGGGATGAGTTGTTTGGCGTGTCTTTAAGCGATCCGCCTTCTTTTCTTCTTTTCAACTTTGTTCAACCCAAGATTAATTATGACGAAAATTAAAGATCGGTGGGGTACCACTTCAAACATAAATTTTCTCATTGTTGTAAAGGCTTCGAGTTATATGCAAGTTTGGCGGTTGGCAATTTGGCCACCCAATCCGTCCCGTGTGGCTTGCTTGATTTTGAACCAGTTGTGTGAGCGTTTGATTGGTTTGATCAATTTGACCATTGGTTTGAGGGTGGGACGTCATGGAAAGCTGGATCTCACTATTTTAGCGAGTCATGAGTTTGTGCCAATAACGGCTGGTAATGAATTGTCTATATCGTTTGTGATGGTTCTTGGCACACCATGTAGTTGTACAACGTTATTGAGAAACAACCGTGCTCTTCCTTTGGCGGTGATGGTGGTCGTCGTTAGGACAAAATGGGACATTTTGGAAAACATGTGGACCACCACAAGAAAAGCGTCATACCCCTCGGGTGTGATGGGAAATTGAGGGACAAGGTCAATGGAGATGCCGGTCCATGGTTTCGTCGGAATGGAGAGTGGCTCCAAAAGTCCGGGTGGCCGCATGCAAAGGGGTTTTGGTCACTGACACGTGTCATGGGATTTACACAAGTTGGCCATGTCAGCTTCCATCTTGTCCGGCCAGTAGCTCTTTCCATCTTCTTCAGCGTCTTGTGTTTTCTGAATTTTCCACATTGACCATTGTCGTGGTCCTCCTTGAGCAGCATGCAGCAAAGATCGTTGTTGATGACCACCTAACGAGTGAATCATCGCTGCTGGTAGGGTGCGTCGTGCTAGAAATTGTTTTTCTTGGATCCGTCGTACTGGTTGTAGCTACATGTGAATTATTAATCGAGATACAAATCTTGTTGTAGTGGAAGTTTTGCTGCTTCAGCCAATAGCTAGTTGACAACCAAGCATAGCAAAGTTGGTCTTTCCTGGCCGGTACTCACTATCATAGACAAACCTGGTTTTGGGGAACTCCAGTGATCGAGTTTGACATCGACTAAGGTTTGGTTGTGTCTTCAAATGTTGCAATGCATACAACGCATTGGTGGCATTCAAGATACCATCATCTAGCCTTTAATACATGAAAAACCACTGGTATCTCCTTTTGTGCACGATGTAGTTGAGTTTGGTCCACACAAGTTTTGTGACATACACCCAATTTGTTGCCCTCAATTGCCGTGATCTTTGACGAAGATTACACCAATGGATCGCTCGGAGGCGTCAGTAGCCAGGACGCATTCGATCGTTGGTTGGGCCAATTGTATGGTTGGCGCCAAGGTCATAGTGTTCGGCAAAGCGATGAACGTTTCTTCTCCGCTATCTCCCAACCACCACTCTTTTCATTCTTGAGCGAGGTCGGAAAGAGGCGCTGACCCTCAAGTGTAATCTTGTACAAAGCACCGGTGGTAATTACTGAAGCCAAGGAGAACTTGTCTGTCCCGGATGTTGGTTGACATCGGCCAATTGGTGACTGCCGCCACTTTCTTTACATCCATGCTCATCTACTCGACATTGTTGACGCGACCCAAAAACTCGATCGACCGGCGACAAAAATCGCAATTCGAGAGTTTTTCGAAGATTTTTTCTCTTTGTAAAACTTCACAATTTTTTTGAATATGTCCATCGTGCTCCTACAGAGTGCAACTATACATCGGAATGGTGTCGAGATATACAAGGCAAAGTCGTCAAGGTACAGGGGAAGAATGTAGTCCATCTCCGCCATGAATGTTGCTGGAGTATACGTGAGTCCAAATGGCATGACCGTGGACTCGAAACACCCGTAACGGGTTCAAAGTGTCATCGTCTCCATCTCAGCATTTGTCACGAGGATATGGTGATAGTCATTGCGTACGTTGATTTTGGTGGTAATTCAAGCTCCTCGGAGTTGGTCAAAAGTTCGTCGGCACAAGGGAGAGGATAGTGGTTCTTGATGGTAGCGTCGTTATGCGCGTGGTAGCCTACGCACATCATCATCCCGCCATTTTTCTTCTTTTGAAGCAATAGTTATGTAGCTCATGGTGACGTGGATAGGCTGATGAATCCATGTCTGAGCAAATCATAAAGCTGCTATTTAAACTGCGTCAGCCCATGGTCGCTCGTCTGGTAAGCTCCTCAAACTAGGGGTCGATAGCCTAGTATGATTTTGATGCGATGCTCGATGTCATGTGGAGTTGACAAGCTTTTTGGGAGTTTTTCGAGGAAAGAAATTTACAAACTCTCGGATGAAAGGTACAAACTCCACGCAAACCATCGCAGAGTTGGTTGATGCCGATGAGGCTCATTGAGATTATGAGGTTTACGAGTCAGCTGCTACAACTTCCGCTTCCTCCATTGGCTGAAGGTGTACAAGTTAGCCCCTCGTCGTATGCAGTTCTTGGCCAAGATCAGTGGTGTCGACTCCACATGTTGTCTCTTCTTTCTCATTATGGATTTCTCTACTTCTTCCACCTCCGCTACTTCTTCGGTCGACTTTCGCCCCACACACAAATGTTTTCGCTTTGTGCAGTTGATTTTCATGTAGACGTCACCACTATTCCACTCGATGTGCATATTGTGTTGGTGCAAGAAATCACGTATGAGAATGGTTTTGTGATAACTTGGTCCTTAAGACCATTACATTCCAAAAGTCTCCGAATTTTAGTCTGAGTCCTTGTAAGCGCAATCTTGCATTGACAGTTTTTCTTTTGAGCACCACTGGTTCGGTCTTGAAGCTCGCTTTTGATCCATGTCATTGCTCACAAAACCGTGCGATGCCCGTCCAACTTAAAGTGCCACTACTTTTTTGCGACTCTTGTAAACTCGAGGTTGCACTTGTAGCAATATCGTGAGTTGGTCCTCTTCGTACCCTTCGTCAAACAAATCGATCTCAGAGACCCTCTACGATGTTGCGAGTTATTGAGATTGGCAGTCCTTTGGTGTGGGCCGGTCCTCTCAGGCAAGAGATGCACCATTCACTCTTGCCCTTTGCCCATTCCGGGTTCAGTTCTAATACAACTTCCCCCCTGTTTGGCCTGCTGCTTACTTGGGTAGTTTTGAGTGATATGCCAGACGTTTCCGTAGCTATAGCAGGTGTGCGTGTCTCTCTGGTCAACGGTGTCGACTTCCATCAGAGTTGAGGACTCCCTTTAATGGCTTTTCTGTTTTCTCGATGCCTGTGGTTCGGAGGTCGCCAGCAGTAGGATTCCTTGATCTGAGCATTGTAGTCAAGGCTGTCGATCCTTTCTACAATTGCGATCATCTTTTACCAGTCTTTCTAGGTGTCAAATATGGCGATCACCTGTTACGTTTCTCGTTTGAGGCCTTTGTCGTAGCGAAAAGAGAGTTCGTCGGGTGCAATGTCTGCACATGTGATGATCTCGTGGAACCTTCGCGTGTGTGTTTCCACTTTTGACTACTAACGAAGACGTTAGAGTCTGTTCGGAACGTCACACTTTTCATCTAGTCGTCCAAAATGTGCAAGCATCACGTACTAACTTTTACTCCTATCGGTTGGTGGTGTCCTTGTGTATTGCCATTGTGGATTGATATGCTCCAAGGGTAGAACATCTGCGGTTGAAGATGCAAGGCGTGCGTAACGGGCTGTCGATGAGGCCCTGTTGGTCTCGTATTGCCGCTGGATGGCTTTAGGTTGGACCACCAACTTCATGCCGTGCCACGCAGAAGCATGACCGCGAGGTCAATTTTCTTCCGACTGTCATTGACCTCAACAACGGCGAAGTACACTCGAAAGCTTGCTATCCACGTCCAAACCGTTGGTCCTTTGGAACGTGGAAGGTCAAATGGTTCAAGAGGAAGTGGAGGAATGTCTGGTTTGATTGAGAGATGGGTGTTTCTACCCACAAGCATCGCCTCTCGCGCAATTGCATTGTAAAGAGCCTCCATCGCGATGTTCAGTTGTTGGAGCAGATGGTTGTTGATTCTCTTGAGCGAGGAGATAAGGTTTTGCATTTCCTTGCTCATGAGCGGCTCTCGTCCGGTGCCACATGCCGTTCTTGTTCCAGGCATCGAGGCTGTCGGAAGGGGCATCCGGTTTACCGCCGTCGAATCCGGAGCCGAATCGGCCGTCGGAAACGTCACGAATGACCTAACCTTTGCATAGCCTTGCACGCGAGCGTTCGCTGCCCGTTGAGGGATTACGTGCATTGTCACGTTCTGCTCCCCCATTGCCAAAGTCATTGTCGAAGACGTGCTGTTGGTCGCCGAGTGCGCTCCCTCGCTTCACATTGTAGTCGGAAAGTTTGCGAAGTTTTTACGTGCTGTGAACTCATTCAAGGTTTTCCTCCAGATGATCATACCTTTCACATGCCTCCTTAACACCGCTTCGCTGTAATACCGAGTGTTATGCCAAACGGAGTGTAGATGGTGAACGTGCATAAGCTGCGAGGTGTGCTTTGTGCTTTGTGCCGTTCCTGTACAGTTTACTGTGACCACTCGGCCGTGTCCATACTCGTGCAGATCCCTGAGGCAGGCGGCCCTGGTGACACCGGCGCGACGACAGGCGGCGGACTACCCGTCTGGAGCTGACCGACCACTGTTCCAGAGCCCCTGATGTCACCGGGACTCCTTGCTGTGCCTTCTACGTCTTGCAGGCGCCTTTCGGCGGACGGGGCATGAGGCCCATTTCCATGTTTTTGCATTATATACTCGCTGTCAGTCGATGGATGCATACATGTGACCAGTCGTTACGTGCGTATTTTGATTCTGCACGTCTAGGTTCAGACGGCGTAGGATTCTGACATGTGTGTGCAGAGTTACGGCCAAAACAGTGGTTTTGGGCCGGTTTTAGGACAGCTCTTGGACTGCCGCGTGCGACACCCGCCGTGCGCCGCGGCAGGTATTTATGCCCTGGACCTTTCAGTTGTCATTTATCTCTGCATATGCTATATTGAAGCATTCTGACACTTTGACTTGTGTCTCCTAGCCAAACCCTTGCCGTTGTGTGTACGACCTGTGACTGTCGTCACCGTCTGACTAGGCACTGACGCCCGGTCAGCGGCCGTGTTGCTAGGAAGCTTCTACGTACTTTCTCATAGTATCAGAGCAGTGAGACAGTTCTCACTGAGCTGCACAGCAGAGACGCAGCAGAGCAGCAGCAGTGAGAGTCACCGCTGCAGCAGATCTTCTGGGACCTGTTGGAGACGGACGTTCGCCGTCCGCGTACTCCACCCACCACGTGAGATCGCAGCTGCTGAGGCAGCAGTAGCAGCACGTATCGCCACGCAAAGGTGTGTGGTGGCTGCGGTGCGTGCAGCCGCCACTCCCCCCCACAGCCGCAGCAGCAGAGCAGGAGCAGCAGAGGCGGCGGCGGTAGCCGCGCAGCAGCAGCATAGCAGCAGCGGCCGCCACAATAGCGTGGCAGCAGCGACGGCAACAGCAGTGCAGCAGCGGCGTCGGCAACAGCAGCGCAGCAGCGGCAGCGGCACAGCAGTGGCAGCGGCACAGCAGCAGCAGCGGCAGTCGCGGCAGCAGCAGCAGCAACAGCATAGCAGTGGCAGCAGTAGCAGCGCGCGATGGCGGCAGCCAGCAGCAGCGCGCGGCGGCGGCAGCCAGCAGCAGCTGTAGCGCGCAGCAGTAGCGCCGCGCGCAACAGTAGGAGCAGCACCGTAGCCGCCACTGCCACCGCTGCACACGCAACTATGCAGCAGCTGCTACAGCTGACATCACAGTTGCAGGAGCAGCTGGGCACAAGCTGCTGCGCAGCTTCCGCGGAGCTGCCGCGCGCCACCGCGCAGCAGCAGAACCGTGACAAGAAAAAAAAATAAATTGAAAAAAGGAGGGGACAAGCTGACATCAGCATTGTTGGTTGCTGACGTTATCAGGTCGTGCTGACGTCAGCAACCACTTGCTGACGTCAGCATTACACTTGGCCAAATTTTCAACCGGAAAGTCAAACGTTGCGAGCGTTTCAACTCCCCGAGAAACGCAGACGGTTTTGAAATCCGGCAAATGTGACTTGTCGTCCCATAGTGAGCGGCGACATGAGTTCGCCCGACGACAAGGACAAGGGACCAGGTGATCCCTCCTCCTCTTCTTCAGGGGTATTGAGCCCTCGCTCACAGGCCATTGAGGACCTGCGCAGCCAGCAGGAGGAGATGCGTCGTCTGCAGCGAGAGCAGACTGACGCGATCCGCACGCTGACTGAGCTCCTGCGCGCTCAGTCCACGACTCCTCCACGGACTTCAGAGGGAGCTGCCGGCGTTGCGGCCTCCACCCAACACTCGGCTCAGGTGCCCGTGACAGGTGCCCCGCCTGCTTCACCTTCTCGTGTGGTTTCCCCACCACCTACAGACCTCCTTGATGACGAGCCATTCATGCCAGGCTTCAAGGATGACTCCCAGGAGCGGGAGATTCGTCTTCTACAGGAGCGCCTCCGTCAGCTGTAGACGGGTATCCGACCTCCACCTGTGTCCCCGATATGACCGTCACCTGACTTCCCCAGTGATCACCCCTTTCCAGGAAATTTTCCCGTCACTCGCCCTCCTCAGCCTACGGCTGCTCTCCCCACGGAGCGGCAGCCAAAGGACTTTGAGGCACCACCTCCACGGTACATCAGCGAGGATGGATTTGACTGCTGGGAGATCCTGTTTCAGGTGTAGGCCACTTCTGAGGGAGTGTGGCCTTACTACCACAGCCTTTACCAGTCTACAGATCCAGCACAGGTGCTGACAGCAGCCCGGGCCATGCGAGGGCTTCTCTATGCCATGCCATGCAAGACTGTCGTTGACTTCCGTCCCTTCCTCGGCGAGGCTGGCACAGGCACCGAAGCTGATCCTCGTGGAGGTTGGGATGTGGGGTTTTCCCTACTGGCCGCAGAGACGCACGCCACGTGTGCGTCACACATTCGTGCTTTCCACTCTCTTCGTTAGGGACCAGCGAAGCCTGCAGTGGATTACTGGCGACGCGCCATGCGTATCTACACGCGCCTGGGGACCTCATGGGGCACACAGCTGTGGGCACTTCGGACGATCATGCTCGGAGTTCGCCTGGAGTACACCGACATATTCACACGATACAGCGACGCTGCTCTCGAGCCTTTCTCAGCCACCCTACAGCTGCTCCCGTGGGCCCATAAGCTTTTCCTCCATGTGACGTCGGCCCGCGAGGCAGCAGTAGCACATCAGGAGACTTCCCTCACTACAGCAGTCCTCGCCTCACCACCATCTTCCCTCCTGCAGTCACCCTCACCTTCCTCCATCACGACCTCCTCTTCCTCCTCCTTTTCGACCCCGTCTACACCCACGCAGACGCAGGGCGTTGCAGCAGCTGCCCAGGGGAAGAAAAAGAATAGGAAGCGCGGATCGGGTCAGCAGCAGTCGTCATGCACTGGTAGGAGTGGCCGTTCCGTGCACTGCTACAACTGTGGAGGTGCCCATTGATACACCGAGTGCCAGCAGCCGCTCGACTGGGAGCGCATGACTCGCGGACTTCAGGCTGCCTATGCTGCTCGTACCGCGTTCGGCACGTCGACCGCACACTCCTCTGGACGCGCGGCGACTACGACTGTAGCTGTTCTTGCATCCTCACCGGCGAGCAGCAGTGATCCAAACCCACGTGACCACACCATCGCCGAGCTTCGTCATCTTCTGGCGCTTCGCTTTCAGGGAGGTGCGAGAATGTTGTCATTGTCGAGTGGGTCACAGACTGCTTGTTCGTGTTCTCGTGACTCATGATGACACGTGTGGGGGAGCACAGTCCGCATGTGATGATGATGGACCTGACTGCACTGACTTGATTCATGAGTCTCACCTTCGTGATGTACGTCGTTCCTTCCCACTGACGGCTCGGCGTCCCTCTGATGCCGAGTGTTCTATTGCTCATTCTACAGTGACGTCCACCAGTCGTGACTCCGGTGGCACTTGGATCATCGATTCCGGTGCCACCCACCACATGACGTGTCGTCGTAGTGACTTTGTGGTACTTGGTCCTGTCACGAGTGTCCGTTATGTTCGTACAGGTTCTGGTCAGTGCTTACCGGTTCACAGTGTCGGGGTTGTATGCTTTGATGGTCCGTCTGGCCCCCTGTATCTCTCTGACGTGCTGTTTGTGCCTGATCTTGAGCTCAGTCTGCTGTCTGTGCATGCCTGCACTCTGATGGGTCTCTCCGTTGAGCATACCGCTGATTCAACAATTGTGACTGCTCTTGACACCCGTAGCATTGTCCTACGTGCTTCTGTCGTAGATGATTTGTACCGCATTGCTCGGTCCTCCTCACCTTGCTCTCCCTCCTCCTCTGGTCGTGTTTTTGTCATTGAAGTTCTATCCCCGGAACATCTGCGGTTGCTTCATCGACGTCTGTGTCACGTGGGCTCCGACACTTTGTCGAAGCTCATCCGGACACAGCCCGCTCTTGGTCTTGACGTGGCTTCTTTCGAGAAGCCACCCAAGACCGACAGTCTGTTTTGCGCTCAGGGTAAGATGCACCGGTGCACTTATCGTGAATCGCGTTCCCGAGCGCTGAGGCCCCTCGAGTTGGTCCACTCGGACCTGCTCGGTCCTCTCCCGGTCGAGTTGCTGTCCGAGAGGGGCCGGTATGTTCTGACGCTGACTGATGACTTCACCCGGATGCGGTGGGTCTACAGTCTGCGTCAGAAGAGCGACGCCGCCCTTGCGGTTCGGCTCTGGCTCGTGATGGCTGAGTGTCAGTCTCGCCACACGCTACATACCTTTCACTCGGATCGCGGCGGCGAGTTCCTCCGTGAGATGGACTCCTTCTTTGCTGAGTATGGCATTTTTCACCAGGTCTCCGCTCCTGCTACCCCACAGCAGAATGGTGTATCTAAGCGCTGGAACCGCACCATGGAGGATGCGGTCCGCGCTATGCGGTTTGAGTGCGGTCTCCCGGAGTCCTTCGCTTTCGAGGGCTTTGCCTACATGACTTGGGTCTGGAACCGCCTCCCGCATGGTCCGCTTCCGGATCATGTTACACCGTACGAGCTCTGGTTTGGCCACCGTGCCGATCTTCGTCTCGCACGCGTCTGGGGATCCCTGGCCTCCGTATGGTACACCGAGGACCAGCAGGGGTCCAAGGTCTCCCCTCGGGGTCGCTTGTGTGCCTTCATCGGCATCTCCCCGCGGTCGAAGGCCTGGCGCTTTTGGGACCCCACTCGCCGTCATGTCATTGAGTCCCGTGACGCACTGTTTTTTTAGTCACTCACATACCGTGATCTGACTTCGATCACAGCGCTCTCTGCATCTCATGTCCCTTCCTGTGAGGGTCCTCGGCGGATGGGGGAGACTTCTCCGCCAGCGACCATTCCTTGCCAGGCTGATGTGTCCGCTCGAGTCCCCTCTCGATCTCCAGCACTTGATGATCCGGCTATCATTGCCGTTGGTCCGGAGATCCTGCCTGTCCAGCCAGCTTCGCACCCCACAGGTACCGCTGCTCCCACGCCTCCTCCTGCATCACCCTCTGTGTCCACAGGCACCCCTGTTCCGGCGTCTGACCCAGCTCAGCCCACTCCTGTCTCTACGTAGGCTGACACTCCTGTCTCAGTGTCCGGGCCAGCCTTGCCCGCTGTCATCCCCAGCTCAGTGTCCCCCACACACGGATCTCGCGCACGGCATCTCCGACTGCCTCGTCTCAGCCCTCACCAGCTGTGGTCGTACCTGTCCCTATGGTCGTACCTGTTCATGAGCCTAAGGTGCGCCCCTCGACCGCCGGTTACTCCTGTGAGCCTAGTGATCGCCTTCGACCACTGGATTCTGGAGCTCAGCGAGCGTCGGGTTCCGAACCAAGACGTTCCTCCCGCAGCATCGCAAGCGGTGATCCAGGCACAAAGGCCTTGGGCCTGAGTGTGCGCAGTGAGCTTTCAGAGGTACACCCAGCGTGCCCCATAGGGCACGACCTGGTCACTCGCGAGTTCCATATCGCTTGTGACGTAGCAGCTGATCTCGTGGCTGTCAGGCCAGACACTGATGCGTGTGCACTTCCCACGCAGAGTTCCCCCTCTATGGCGCCGAACCCGGGCACATTGAGGGAGGCCTTCTCATCGCAGGATGCTGATGCCTGGCGAGCTGCTTGCGAGGATGAGCTTCGCGCTATCCGAGAGCACAATTCTATGAGCTGGTCGACCTTCCCCCTAAGAGGAAGGCAATTCAGGTCAAGTGGGTCTTTCACAAGAAAGTGAAGCCGGATGGCTCACTCGAACGCTATGAGGCCCGCTTGGTCGTCAAGGGGTTCTCTCAGATTGAGGGCGTTGATTACACTGAAACCTTTGCCCCTGTTGGCTGCATGACCTCAGCTCGAGCTCTGTTCGGTGTAGTAGCTCAGCATGACTGGGAACTACACCAGATGGATGTGAACAACGCGTTCCTCCATGGCTCTTTGGATGAGGAGATCTACGTGGCTCAGCCACAAGGCTTTGAGGACGGTGACAAGGTCTGGCGCTTGCGCAAGTCCTTGTACGGCCTCAAGCAGTCTCCACGGTGTTGGAACCGGGAGATTACTGGGACCTTGACTCACGTAGGATACGTACAGAGCGAGGCAGACCCCTCACTCTTCATCCTACCGACACCCGAGCGGTTTACCGCCATCCTGGTCTATGTTGATGACCTTCTGATCGCGTCTCCGTCGCAGGAGGCCGTGAAGGAGGCCAAGGCTGTCCTGCAGACCGCCTACAAGATGAAGGACCTCGGTCCTCCATCGGTGTTTCTTGGTATGGAGATTGTGCGAGATCGCAGACATCGGACACTGTTGCTGCATTAGGCCCGATACGCACGAGTCGTGGGGGAGCGCTTTAGCGATCTCCTTGGTGTAGTGCCCACTGCTTCCACACCACTCACACCTGATGGGCAGGATACCCTGAAGGTGGATGACCCTACACAGCTGGGGGAGACAGTGGACGTGACCTTGTACCTCTCTCTTATCGGATCTCTGATGTACCTGGCCACTACCACGCGTCCCGACATCGCGTTCGTCGTTAACCTCCTCGCTCAGTTCTCACACGCTCCACATGCGAGAGCTCTTCACGCGGCTGTGCGAGTGGTACGGTACGTGGTCTCCACGCCGTATCTCGGACTCTCCTTTCGTCGACAGTGTTCGGTGGTCCTTGTCGACTACACTGACAGTGACTGGGCTTGGAATCCTGACGGGCGAAGTCGCACTGGCTACGTGTTTTTGCTCGGTGGTGCCGCTTTGTTTTGGCGAAGCGGGAAGCATGGCTGCATCGCACGTAGCTCGTCGGAGGCAGAGTATGTGGCTTTGGGGGCAGGGGCTGCTGAGGCAGTTTGGTTGCAGCGCTTGTTTCTTGAGCTTGGGCAGTCAATACCCGGCATTGTGCTGCGTTGCGACAACCAGAGTGCTCTCGCCATTGCGAAGAACTCTGGTGTTTTTCTTGCTCGCACAAAGCACATTGCGGTTGAGCATCACTTCGTTCGTGATCTGGTGGAGCGACGCGTGATCTCCATCATGTGGGTTGGCACTGACTTGCAGCGAGCTGATTTCTTGACGAAGGCACTTGCCCGCGGAAAGTTCTTGGTGGCCATTCGTTCTGTTGGGCTTCGCCCCGTGCGTGATAGTGGTTGAGTGTGGGATGTACGTTGCCGTCTCATCTGTCTCTGTCACTCACTATGTGATTGTATCAGTGCTGCACGCGTATGGACATGCGTACCATCGGGTCATGGGGGAGTGTTGTGCTTTGTGCCGTTCCTGTACAGTTTACTGTGACCACTCGGCCATGTTCATACTCGTGTAGATCCCTGAGGCAGGCGGCCCTGGTGACACCGGCGCGACGACAGGCGGCGGACTACCCGTCTGGAGCTGACCGACCACTGTTCCAGAGCCCCAGATGTCACCGGTACTCCTAGCTGTGCCTTGTACGTCTTGCAGGCGCCTTTCGGCGGACTGGGCATGAGGCCCATTTGCATGTTTTTGCATTGTATACTCGCTGTCAATCAACGGATGCATGCATGTGACCAGTCGTTGCGTGCGTCTTTTGATTCTGCACGTCTAGGTTTAGACGGCGTAGGATTCTGACATGTGTGCGCATAGTTACGGCCAAAACAGTGGTTTTGGGCCGGTTTTAGGACAGCTCTTGGACTGCCGCGTGCGACACACGCCGTGCGCCGCGGCAGGTATTTATGCCTTGGACCTGTCAGTTGTCATTTCTCTCTGCATATGCTATATTGAAGCATTATGACACTTTGACTTGTGTCTCCTAGCCAAACCCTTGCCATTGTGTGTACGACCTGTGACTGTCGTCACCGTCTGACTAGGCACTGACGCCCGGTCAGCGGCCGTGTTGCTAGGAAGCTTCTACGTACTTTCTCAGTGGGACACTGTTTGAGAAATCGGGACACCTGAGTTANCGCCGTGCGCCGCGGCAGGTATTTATGCCTTGGACCTGTCAGTTGTCATTTCTCTCTGCATATGCTATATTGAAGCATTATGACACTTTGACTTGTGTCTCCTAGCCAAACCCTTGCCATTGTGTGTACGACCTGTGACTGTCGTCACCGTCTGACTAGGCACTGACGCCCGGTCAGCGGCCGTGTTGCTAGGAAGCTTCTACGTACTTTCTCAGTGGGACACTGTTTGAGAAATCGGGACACCTGAGTTATTTGTAATTAGTGGCAAGTGTATTTCAATGACAAGTGTCGGAATGATTGATGTCACATATACAAGTGTCGAGGTATAAATGCGATGCAGTCTGGGTTGTTGGGTCGATTGTCGGGCGACACGTGTGGGGTCGCGTCGTGAGTGGTCGGATCGAGAAGTCCGGCCGAGGAATCGGGGGCCTTCGAAGATCGACTGCGAAGATGCATCTTTATAAACATCGCTATATTTGGATGTATCAAGAAGTCGACCGCATGGTCGTGACACTTTTGTAGATGATTCTCGAAAGTGGCCAAAGTTGTGAAACAGTACGAGAAGTATCGTCGGAGGGCGAGGGCACTTGGCCAAATTGCCCTCAACCGTCGGAGTGAAGATCGAGGTCTCAACAAGTCGTGGGCTCTTTGTGGAATGACAGAAATACCCAGTCGGAAAGATGAGGAACTCGTGTATGTCTGGTACTTAACAATCACCTAATGATGAATAACCTAGAAAGGGATTATCTAGCCGTTTTATCCTTTGACTTATTTGCAGCAGTTTTTGGCATTTTGTGCCTATGAAAACGAGGAAGTCAAGGTTTTGACTGAGGGTGAGGCTGGTTGTGGTTGAAATCGGTGGTAGAACGCTACCAGACACAAGCTTTGCTCAACATAGTTCAGGACTTTGTCGGTCCACAAGTTGCGCACAGATTTCCTCTCACTCAGAAAGCCGGTCATGAGTCGTATGCTTACGGTCATGTCCAAAGGTCGACGCAGCTACCAAGGACTGGCTTCGAACTTTCAACTATCGGTGCCTCACGTTGATTGGTGGAAGGTTGTTGGTTGAAACGATATCGTCCTATAATTGGTGCGCTGAGTGGGACCCGCTAGGTTAGCTGAGAACGAGGTCAAGGAACCCCATCCGGACGGATAAACATGGAGGGCCAAGTTGGACTGCCTCGACAACATTCCAGGCGAAAACCCCATGGACAGCACTTGCGAGAATGATGTTGAACTCGTTCAACCATCGATTCCAACCGCAACCAGCCTCACCCTGAATGATTCCGGGTTACTGGCCGAGTCACCGCTTCCCAGCCCGTCGTATTCGCAACTATTAACTGTTCCCGTTGTCGGCAAGCATGCTGTACGGTAACGACTCCGTGTCCTATGGCCTTTGTCCAATTGGTCCGAATTCGATGCATTGCAGGTCGTTTTCTGCGGCGGAGCATCTCGATGTTTTACTTTGGTGAACCTGCATCTTGAGCCACGGTGGACGAGGCTGCCGCTTCTGGCCGTGGTCAGGAAGGGATCCAATCCCCCACAACTTCTGTCGTCATTGTACAGTGATAAAAAGTTTCTGGACTGGAAGAAACAGTCCCTTTTCGACGATCTTCTTTGCGGGTCGTGTCCTGCGCCTAGTACGATTGCCAAGATTACTGGCCACGTGTGGAAGCGCATAAAAAAAGGTGACCAAATCGATCGATGATCTTGCCCGACCATCGCCTATTATTTCAACAGTTTCGTGTCCAATTAAACGTTTGGACTAAGCGTCTGACGCAAGATATTATTATCGGAATTCTTGTGTCCAACGTTAGATCTACGCCGTTGTCCCGTTCTACATGGGCATGAAATGAACAGAACTCTCTTTTGTAATCGAGTTGGCTCGGGGCTGATGCTGACCGTCGACCTCTATGAGTTCATCGAAAAGGACACCACTCTTTTCCAGTTTCGCATGGATAGGCCACTCATCAGTCCGGAAGGAACAATGCCGATAGCTGGGAAAACCTTCATATTTGTCAGCGTCATCAGGCTAGTGAGATATTTAGGGTCAATTACTTCGTTAGTGACGGGTGCGAAACTCTATTGTCTTAGGTGATTCGACTCGCAACTTATTCACAATTCTGGTTCTTCAAAAAATTATTTGCAGTAAGTAGCCCCGGTCTCCGCAGGGTCGCTCCAATAGTTTTAACCGACCAATTTGTAATCGTTCTCCTGTCCTCGAACTTACACAGAAGATCTTGCCTAGTCCTAACATGTCATAATGGAGAATAACATGTCTAAATCATGCGACAGAAACTTTTTGCAGACAACATAGCTCAATGTAGGTCTATCCAATAAGACATTTATCTTTGTCAGGAAAAAAAGATCCACAAATCAAACTAAGTGTTAAAAAAAAGATAATAAACAATGTTTTTCATTTCATTATGATTCTAGGGGAAATTTTGACGATTTTGTAACTTGAACGGAAATGCAAAAAGAATAGATTAAAATAAAAATTTAATTTTTCATTAAATTTTTAAGAATCAATATTAGTGTAATAAACATGACATGACATGTCACTTGGAAATAAAACTCGAAGCCTTCATAAAAGTTACTAATCATGAAAGAGTAAATTAATGGGCACAATTCTATCCCTCTATGTTGTAAAATTTCTGTTCCAACGTTGTTTTCAACATGGAAGAGGTTCAAAACTTCCGCTAATGGTGATACAAACATGATAAAGAAGAAATAATGCAAAAAAATCTTTTTAAAAAATATGTTTTGTGATGTTTCATAAAAAAGCATGATATGGTTGTGAATTCCGGATTAATGATGAAATTTACGGATCATTTTTTTTCATATATTTAATTCCTTTGAAAAACGTTGCAAACCAAGTGAAACTTTTTATAAATGGTTTGATAATTTTAATATCCGTAAACATGAAGTTTTTATTTCACTTCACGTTCATAAAATCATGTATACTTTTATTCATGAAAAATATATAGTATAGTAACATCATATCGTGAGCGGCTTTTGAGAAAAAAAATTATGATTTTCTGTACAATTAACTGATTTTAAAAGCCTTTCACAAAAAGATTTTAAAATATTAAAATTTTCCATGAAGAGCATTGGATAGTTTATTAAAAACGTGAAATGAAATCGAATTAAATGTTTATGGTTATTAAACTTCTTGAACCATCCTTGCATAAGTTTTCGTGCGGGTTGAAAAATTTCTCAAAGGAATTAACTATTTATAAATTTTTTAAAAGATTTTTCAATTTCATCATTTTTCCCGAGTTGATAACCATAACATTGTGAATTTCATGAAACATCACAAAACTTCTATCCTTAACATAAATGTTTGCATTATTTGATCCTTCTCATGTTTTTATCAACATGAACAAAAGCTTCAATCTTCCTCCATGTTGAAAACAACGTTGGAATAGAAATGTTACTTTTTACAACATAAACCGATAGAATTGTGCCCATTAATCTACTATTTCATGATTACTAACTTTTATGAAAGCGCAAATTTTTTAATTTAAAGTGACATATCATGTCATGTTTATTGCACTGATATTTATTCTTAGAAACTGAATGAAAAAAATTAATATAGTTTATTTCATTCATTATAAATTATCATTAAAGCTACAAAATCATTAAGTCTTCCCCAAGACCTATAATGAAATGATTTTTCTCAATTTTTTAATTTTTTTTATCGAATAATTAATTTGATTCGTGGATATTGTTTTATGAAAAATCATAATTTCTTATTACATAGACCTAGATTGAGTTATGGTGTCTATGCAAAAAGTTTCTGTCGCATGATTCAGACCTATTATTCTCCAATAGAACATGTTCGGAGTAGGAAAGATCTTCTGTGTAAGTTTGAGTCCGGAACAACGATTTCAAATTGATCAGTTACAAAAATTGGAGCGACCCCGCGGAGACTGGGGCTTCTTACTACGAATAAGTTTTATGACAAACCAGATTTGTGAATAAGTTGCGAGTCAAATCACCTAAGACAATAAAGTTTTGCACTCGTCACTAATGAAGTAATTTACCCAAACATTTATTTTAGGCATTAGTTGGTTACGTTTTTGAGGCGCTTCCAACCTCTGGCCACTAAATTTATACGGCAACGTTACGAGGTATCCCATTACAGATGTTCGAAAACAGTATACACAACGGTTGAAGGATTTTCCGATCCATTCGCTGCGGTCGTTCGATTTTTCACCTCCATAAGCCCCGACTTCAACACTTTAGTCTCAAGATGCCTTAACGGAGGAGTGTCGGCTATAAGGTACCTGTCGGTTTCATGGTCATTGTTAAGAAATTTCTCTTTTGCGACTTTTTTGGCATCTCCCAATGTAAGAATGTCATTGTTCTAAAACAATTATGAAGTAAATGATAGACCCTTTAAAAAGGCCAAGGGGGGGGGGGGGGG
>SZWC01011066.1:57851-95336 GCA_023375785.1 Penium margaritaceum | reverse complement strand
ACACACACATACACACACACACACACACACACACACACACACACACACACACACACACACACACACACACACACACACACACACACACACACTTACACACACACACATACCCTACTGCTCAAGGAATTCGACGAATTAGGTTTGCCTAATTATGAAATCTATGAATTAGATGAAAAATTGGGTTTAGCATTATTTTAGGAATCCTAATTGAACGAATTGGGAGTAAACTGCTACTTTAAATTCGACGAGAGGTACATGGTCATTTCCGCGGAAACTCAAAAATTCGACGAGCGCGTCTGTACCACGAAAACGAAGCGAGGACCAGCGACGGCTTTTTGTGCGTGTCGTGTCGTGTGGGCTTGTCACTTCGCACAGATGGCTTGCGTGGACAACGGAAGGGCACGATTTGTGCCCTTCTGTTGTCCGCTCCCACGTCCAACGAAGGCTGACAAGGCTTTTTGAAATCAAACCAGGATTTGTCATCAATGCAGACCATACAACCATACAACTTGTGCCCGTTGAAGACCACACCTATGCACCCAAAGAAGATTGCAATGAAATAAATTTCATGCTTTGTCTAAACAATGTGAAGAAAGCTATACAGAAAAGTTTGAACGAACATTGCATGAACCTTGAATTCACTCAAATTTAATTTGAATTATTTAGGAAACTTTTTAAGTTCATCGAACGAAATTTTGACACAATTTCAACGACAATAAGAACAATAAAAATCGAATACCTAGAGCAGTAGGGTATATACATAAACATACACACACATACACACTCAAACATACATACATACACGCACATACAAGTACACGCATGCGTATGTGCATACAAACCTCAATATCCTCCTACTTTCCACTCTTGCTGCCAAAGGACCATCTTGTTGTATCCAAGAAGAGTCAGTTAGTAAGTGGATGAGTGAGCGAGTGAATACGTGAGCAAGTGAGCGAGTGACCAAGATTGTGAGTGAGTGAGTGGGAAAATAAGCGTGTGAGAAAGTAAGCAATCAAGTGAGTGGTAGAGAAAAATCTTAGTAAATGAATGTAACACGGTACATACAGGTCTAGACAAGGTACACCGGACCACTAAAATGGTTCTGGACCAAAAGCACGAGCCGGCAAAAACATGAGAAAGTAATACAACTACATGTGGAGCCAACGTATCATGGCTATGTAAAATTCCTATCAACCTCCGTACAAGTATAGTATAACTCTAATATGCTTTTGGCACACGCAGAACAAGTCCGCCTCCAGTGGACCCTCATCCCTTTGCCTCAACACTCTCCGGACCCGAGGGACATCCTCCTCCAAGGCAACGTCTATCGCCCACTCAGTAGCTGTCCATCGAATCTGTAATGCATGTGCTCGCTATGATGCCATGGCCATACATTGGTTTGGGAGCGCCTGCAATAGCCTCGTCACCCCCTCTGCACCACCATGCTGAGACAACCACTGTTGTAATGCCTCCATTCCCGCACGTAATACTCCTCCCAACCCATGCAAGAATGCCCCACAGGTCTCCATGGCCAAAAACTAAAACTTCAGGTGATCCATCTCTGTCTCCTACTGCTACTGTCTATAATTCCTCTCCTTTGCTCGTACCATGGTATCAAATTCCACCCCGAGGAGTTATGACGAAGACTTCCCCAAGGATGGTCACCATGGATCTGTGATGACTACGTCCAATACCCATCATGGCATGTCTCTATATTCAAGTACGCGATGTCCGACCACCCCTCCAGTAGCATCCGCATTGGCTCCTCCAATACCCCTCCCATCCCACTCTCCCGCATCGCAGCTGCAAGCTCACGCACATGCACCCCTTTCGGGGTCCCATGCCACATGCACTGGAGAGCATGCTATAGTGCACATGGTCAGATTGGGAATCCCCTTGGAAAGGAACAAACTGGAGTATCAGGAGACGCGTAATGGAAAGCCCCAGTAGGAACTCACACGCTACTTGCCAGCCCTCCAGGGCCATATACAGCCGCTTAGTAATGGATTGAGGACGTGCAAGCAGCCATTCTCTGTTGTGATGCCCCTACTCTGACACCAGTCATTGTAGGTGTGGAAGAGCATCCGCCTTGTCGAGCTCCTCTGTCACCACTGCCCGCAGCTTCTCTAGCTACCCCTTCTGCACCACCAAATCAGACATCTGGTCCTACACCGTAACTCCCTTGTAACATCCGATAACGTTGCCTCTTATAACTCCACAAATGCCCCTCTGTTCCATCCCCTGAGAACCCTCCTCTCATCACGTTCTGAATCCCCTGGTCTCGGCGAGTGAAGCAGGTGAAGCACTACATGTTAGGACTGGATCCTCTTACACACAAATGACAGTGGGGCTAGGTTTGTAACTGGTGTCAACCATAGTTCACCCAACTGCATTTGTAGCTACGTCTACCTCTCAACATGGGCCAATGTCCACCCTTCCCACATCATTTGGACCCCCTCCATGCAAAGAAGCCTTCAAAGGCATAATCCCGCTCTCTTGTCGAACCGTCATGACCGTGTCGTCCACCACTCTAACGGGCCATCGGCCCTCGTAATAGCGAGGGGTGGTTACAAACCACCCCTTGTTACAGCGAGGTGGGCGGGCCAAACCGGCCCTCTGGCTACATTCCTCCCCACTTATTATGAACCGTCGTGGTTCATTTTCTACAGGTAGGACTTCAACAGTGTGAAGACTAAAAATTCCAATTAGCTGCTAAACATGAATACGTGTAGAGCGTTTGGACCTAAGGTGTAGGTTGTCGGTTAGCATGGCTTGCGGCCTCTCCCCTTTAGGTTGGAGCATCTGCATGACAACCATGTTGGACTTTCCCAATCTCCTATGGTCGTTGTCCATGAATAATGTCCTATGAGAATGTTTTCACTTTTTTCGCATTGAGATAGTGCCCCTTTCCAGGCGTCAATCTGTGTGAGCTGTGAGCTCGCTCTAGTACTCATTGACCACCCCTATGGACAGGCAAGATTTGGACTCCCATGAGTTATGTCCAGGTCCACAATAGGACCAATAAATGAGGTATTCCCTAACAACCTACGATTGAAGTGTACGCTTTTGGTGCTGAAGTAGGCAAATGACCTCGTATTGGTTGTCCACAGCAAGGACTGCTGGTGGTGGCGAAATGGTTTCCTATGTTATTTATGGAGCTAGTAGGCTCACATGAAATACGTCATGTATCTCCATACTTGGTCGAAGTGACAATTGACATGCCATTGACTCGATGCTCGTAATGATGAGGAAACAGTCCAATCCACTTCGTTAGACTTTTTCGCGTCCCTGGCGACTTCACCTTTAGGTATTTAGTGCTAAACGACACTTTGTTGCTGATGTCAAACGAGAACTCACGGCGACTCTTGTTGGAATATGGAGATTTTGTTGTCGAGCTGCTTCAAAGTGACCTTTTACCTCTTGTAACAAGGAGTCTATGCGGTTGGCAGATGAGTGAACAGGAGGAATCTATCCTCCTGTACTCCCACTCTTCACCAATGATAAGGACACCACTGGATACCGACCACTGTTCAACACAAATGGTGTAAAGTGTGTGCACTTGTTTAACGAGTTGTTCATCGCAAACTCTGCCGGTGCTAGGAATTCGTTCCAATCATTCAATAATCCAATCATGATAGGGTCCACGTACATGGGAAGCATGTCCTCCACAGTGTAGTTTATGCACTCTATTTTTTTGTAAGTTTGAGAATGGAACATTGTTGATATTTGTGACTCATTACAGAAGTACTTGTACATCGTTTACCAAAACTGACTAGTAGATTTTCTATCTCGATCGGAGATGAGGTACAATTGCAAATCATGGTACTTTACAACTCCCTCAAAGAAGAGATGAGCAGTCTCCTTTGCGTTTATGTCAGTGGTTGTAGGAATGAAATGTTTCTTCTTTGTGAAGATATGCACAACCACTAGTATTGCATCGTGGCCACGCGCCGTGTCTAGAAGACGCGTATTAAAGTTCATGCTGACGGACTCCCATGGAGTTCTAGGGATGGGAAATTGTTGGAGGAGTCCAATTGGCCTTTTGTAACTAGCCTTGTTACGAAGACATGGGCCGCATGTCCTACAATGTTTACAGACATCGACACTCCATCCTGGCTACCAATAGTTGTCCGAGAATGCTTCTTTGGTCCTACGTGACCTGCAACCAACAGTTGATGGAACTGGGAGATCTTGGCACTAAGGTCTCCCAAGTCTGGCACAACAACTTGTTCTCCATGCCAGAAGATTCCTGCAGTCTCCACCAATCCATACCTTTCTAGATATTGAGACTTTCAAAACCAAGAATCCATACAGTATCCCAACCTAATCGTGCTTGAAAAACTATTGTGGTGGATAATCTCTCAAGGTGGTTTCCATAAAGGTACAATGGAATCTAGTGTTTGCGCTATTGATGTGGCAATGGACATAGAGCGCCCACCGACCTCTATGGTTGATTTGATTTCTACAGGCTGTTGTCTTAGTGTATCGGCCACGTTGATATGTCCTAGCCAATATTCCCATGTAAAATAAAACTGGCTCAGGTATTCGCTCTAACGCGCCTTTTTTCATGACTGGTCCGGTTGAGTTTGGAAAACCTCCAATAGTTTGTGATCAGTCACAACCATCACACCCCTCTTTAGTGTCCTCGAGGTAGGAACACCGCATCTTGAAAGCGTGTACCATCGCGAGAAGCTTTTGTTTCCCTGTTGTGTAGCGCGTCTCCGTGGGGATGAGCTCCCGGCTCTCACGCGCAACTGGATGACCATTCTCCATGAGGACTGTACCAACTCGTAGTGCCAATACATCACATCACATTTCCCACGGTTGCCATGGAATTGGAAGAGCTAAGATGGGCATCGTAGATAGAAGCTTTTTGACTCTGAGAAAGGCGTTCTCGTAGTCAGATTTCCAATCCCAATGCATGTCTTTTTGCATTAGCCTGGTTAGTGGTACTACCAGGGTCGAATATCCTTGCATAAATCATCAAAAATAGTTTGCAAGGCCGAGGAAAGACCGGATATGCTCAATATTTTCTGGACACGTCCAATTTACCATGGCATGGACCTTTTATGGATCGACACAGATGCCGTCTTTGCCAACGATGTATCCAAGGTATACGAGCTCATCTTGTGTAAACTTGCACTTGCTTACTTTTGCATAGAAATTATGTTCCCGAAGGATCGCAAGACCTTCGCACAGATATTCCATGTGCTCTTCCATTGATTTGAAAAAAAACTAGGATGTCATCCACGTAAACCAAGAAAAATTAGCCGAGTTTCTTGGCAAACGTTCGGTTCATTTCTCCTTGGAAGGTTGCCAGGGTGTTTGTTAACTTGAAGCATAAAACCTGGAATTAATAGTGTCACATGTGCATTTGAAACAATTCTTTGTGCACATCATCTTTCGTGATGCGGATTTTATGGTACCCTTGAGACAAATCCAAGGAAAAAAACAATTTTTCCCCTTGGAGTTGGTCAAGCAAGTCCTCAATCCACGGTAAGGGGAATCGATTTTTCACTGCCAGCTTGTTCAATGCCCGGTAGTCCACACACATGTGTAAATAACCATCCTTATTCACCAAAAGGACCAGCACACTATACGGCGAGCTACTTGGCTCAACCCACCCTTTTGCAAGATACTCTTTGATTTGGCATTTGTCTTCTCGCCTTTCTGTTCGACAAAAGTGATACATGGGTCTGAACTGAGGAGTCGCCTCCGGTTGCAGCGGAATCGTGTGGCGCCTGTGTTATTTTGGTGGAGGTTTTACTTTGGATCTTGGAACATATCCAAGAACTCTGCCAATAGAGATTTGATCTCTTGTGGAATTTCTTCCTTCATGTCATCCTCTACTTTCTGCAGCTAAGCCAAGAGATATCAATAACCTTGTCGAATACGTCTCTTGACCCGCATTATAGACAAGCTGGCATAGGTCTTTAGCCACATTAGTGAAAATTCCGTACTGAAAATCAAAATAAAGTAATGTTGTCCCTTTCGAAGGATCAAACACGTTGATTCAAAGAACATCAAAGCCTTGTTTTTGCGGATCTAGGGATCACCTAGCACCATGTCAAATGGTTAAAGAAGGTTGATTATCTTGAAAGCTACACTTTGTGTGCACCGTTGAATGTAATCTTTTGCTGTACACGTACCAATCACGAGTACTATACGGTTTTCACCGATGACAACTGCACCATTCGATGGCTCATACTTTAGGCCCATCTATCAGGTTAATCTAAGGCAAAAAAATTATTGATCTTCTCTAATGTTAGCTAGTACATTCACTGGAGCACCTGCTAGGGATCCTCTGAATTGCATCGTCATGTTTACCCCACTCTTTTGAGTAGAACAATTTGACAATCACAAACCGAGTTTGTGATAGACGCGGAATCTGTACGGTGGGTGCCGCTACTCCCACTATTCACACACTTGGGTCCACATCTTGTGGGTACCTGTGAACTTAGATTACACCGTCCAGTCTTTAAATCTGATTGGGTCAAAATCGTCGACCAAAGGTACCGCAAACGTGATTCAACTCACTGTTTTGGGGGTTTTTTCTTCAATTACTGTGTCATACAACTCTTCCACAGTGGTCAGTATCACCACCACTAAGCATGTTTGATCATGCATCTTGTTAGGAGATGCAAGGTTTACTTGGCAATGATGGTCAACAAGTGTAGAATAAGGTTCAGCAAGAGGGGAGAAAACAATAGAGAATTTTGAACTGGTCAAAACTCAAATGGTTTAACATCCTCATCTGAAAACATGAACCCACACTCATGATGTAGTTTTACCCCTGAGTGGTCCCAACCAAACACCACTCAGGATTGGTTAAACCCGCACCACAATCCTGTCCGTTACCATGGCCAGGACCATTATCGCGATCGCGTCCTGTCCACGGCCCTTTCCGCAGCCTCTTGTTGCACCATCCCCACGAGGTGCTGCAGCTGCGGCCAACACTGCGGCCTCTTCCCCACTACCAACACTCTCAAGGAATTAGATCCTAAAGTGGTCAGGCTGCATGCAGATGTGGCAGAGCCTGCTGTGGAAGGTTGCATTACAACACTCACACGTCGCCTGCAATTTGTCATTGTCACGGTTCAACTTTTGTTGGTGACCTTGTGCCTACCAACCTTCTTGACTGGAGAATTTGCGGGCTGCTTGTCCTTCGTCCCGTCCCATTGTCCGGCTAGCCCACCAGCATCAGCAACATCTTTGCGCATGTTGCGACCTTGTTGTGCACGCGTGTTTGGCCATGTATCAAAGTAGCAATTTGGGTTAGCCAGATATACTTTGCTCATGTAGTCACGTACTGCCCTCTAACTTGTCCAAGCTTGGACGGTTGCTGTTGTGGTGGACATGTCCGTCAACTTCTTGCTAGCAAGACCATCATGCAAGTACTCCATCAACAAGTACTCCGGGTACTTGAAGGTTCGGGTTCTATTACCCTTGGTGAATCTTTCGACTTCCTCCACCAGTGCGGTGAACTTGCTCAAATAGGCCTTGAGCGAGCTGCTGAGTTGTCTGAAGTCCTGGATCTTGTAGAAGGCACGTTGCCCCTCCTCATACTAGGTGTACTTCTTATACATAATAGCATAGAAGGCCTTCCACAGCATGGACTGCCGGTGTGATTGCTGCACACCTCACTCCTTGACCACGTACGTGAAGAGCTTGTCCTCAAGTCGCGTCGTGGCGAGGTCATCACACTAACCGAGTGGCACCTCGTAGAGACTTAGAACATGCTTCATGCAAGTCAGCCAGTCAGTCAGCTTCACGCACTTCCGGTAAGATCTCCATACTATGGAGGAAGGACATGTTCATGACCGGCCACGAAGCTGTGGAGGAAGGCAAGTCCTCACTGTCATTGGCGGTGGCATCAACACATGTGGCCCGTTGCAATCGCTGTTGTATCCGCACCTTGGTCACGCTCTGTAACGCCTTGTTGAAGTCATTGCATCAACAGGTTGCCTCATGAGCGGCCAGACACTACAGGTGACGATCACGGTCGAGGTCCATGATGCTCTGCCCAACATGGATTAGCAGGTTGGCAAACTCGAATTTCAGCTCTGATACCTTCAGAGCGTTAGTGATAGCCTCAAGGGCCTCACGCTGTCTATGCACCTTTACCTATTGCATGAGGATATGGTTTGCGTACATGCCTCCGAGGAATCCCACCTGCCAGAGGAAGCTGTCGTCAGCGATGATGCTCATGTGGACATTGGTCTGCCACATCGCAACCAGAGTGGGGGTCCGTCCCCACTCCTCTAGGTGCTACACCTCCACCGTCGGTGGTGATCTTGAGTTGGCCCACCGTCTCAACAGCCAACTCGATAAGCCTCCAGTGGTTGTTACAATTTGCCTTCATAGGGACGTCGTCGGGCTCCTGCATGTAAAAAATTCCCTCGTGATTGCTCCTAGTGTCTTTTCTGTTGTCGATAGCGTTGCTACTATCGACAGATTCAGGTGATCTGGCGGGCATCTTGCCCCTCTCGAGCGATTGACTTGAGTTTTCCACACAATGATGATGATGATTGCAATCCTCATTGCCCTTTCCATCGTTGACGTCGTGCTCTTCTTTGGAATCCACACTCAGATGGCCCTCCTTGAGCGTGTCCTCCGTCGCGTGGGGATCATCCATGTGCATGTTGACGTGCTTGTCGAGCACTTTTTGGCTTCCCCATGCTTCTTGGTGGCGCCGAGTCTGGTGCCAGTTGCCTTTGGAAGTATGATTGCCGTTTCTTTGGCAACCGTGCTCGTGGTGGCGGCTCCTGAATTTTGGATTCCGCCAAGGGCGTATGGTGAGACTGTCAACACCTTGTCCTTCTTGGTCTTGGATGGTCCGACACTTGCCATTCCATCGCCCATACAACTAGCATGTGAAGATCGTTTTGAGGATCACCCCACAACTTCAAGGAGGTGTTGTCTCCCGAAGTCTCTTTGCCTTCACAATTGGCGAGGAAGTTATACATATATTTTCTATTTTCCTAGGCCGCCACTGTTGGCTCAATCACGTGGTAAAAAAATACAATTTCTCTATGCCTCCACGGTCGCCATAATCGCATGGATTCTAGGAAAAACCCTAAGCCGTGACTCACGATACTAGGCAAGTTAAAACTTCTAGGAAAACAAAAGGAAGAGAAAGAACAAAGAGGCTAGTCAATATTGAGCACCGCTCATATGGTGGGGAGGAAAGGAATGGGGTCAAATCTAACATAGAGTATCTATGCTTCATGATCCTTCCTCACTCCTCTTGTCTTCTGGTATTCCTTGGCATCCTCTTGAGTCCTCTTGACGCATTTTTGCCTCCTTAGAGAAGGCTCCCTTGTACCACTCAGCCATGGGGAGGACTCCAAAAATTCCCCAAGCGTCATCTTCCTCCTTTTTCTTATCCTCTCAGGAAGTGAGAGTATCTGCTCGTAAAGAAGACAAATCTCCTAATAATGCTAGAAGGATGGAGGAGGGAGTCAGAGTAGAGGAGAAAATGGTGGTTTTGGGGGTGGGCACTCTCCATCCCATCTAAGAAAAATCTAAGTAGCTCCCTGGAGGGAAGAGGAAGCCTAGAGAGAAGAGGAGGATAAAGAAGAGCACCTGAAGAGATTTCTAACACACCTTATGGCGCTGAAAATGGTTAAGTTTTTTAAGCTCGTACTCCCTATGGAGTTTTTGCTACTGCTGCAGCTGATTGCAGTATTTTATGTCTCTCGTGGCCGCCAGAACCGTCGCACACTTGGTCGCGAGGGTCGTCGTGCTCTAAGAACCACTGTAACGGGTCATGTCTCTAGCTACTACACCTACTTCTACACTTAGGTAGTCATTAGATTCTGTAGAATGGTGTCTAGAGATCGCTCGAGGGATTTTCCCTTATGCGTCACTCTGGGGGAAATTGTCATCAATGATCCGTGCAAGGAGACTTAAATATTTCAAGCCTCCAGAGGACTATTTCTATTTTACCTCGTCCCTCAATCTGGGTCCGAAACGAGGGGGATATTGCTCCAAACTCGTTTACCATGTTCAAAACTCAAAGTTCATACTAAACAAACTCGAGTTTCATTTTTGACGCAATGGCCCAAAATCTTCGCGTGCGAGGCACGTCCGGCAATTTTACGCCGGCGATATTACTGTCCTCTTGCGGCTCTCTCACTCGCGAGGATCCCTCGTCCTCGCTCGCTCTTGCTGGTGAGGAGGGCAAGCGAGGGCAAGGGCACAAGGCCCTGGGCCTCGCCCTCAAAGTCCTCGTGGCCTCTGGGCCACCGTTCAAGCCACCAGCTCGATCGGTGGCTGGTGGCTTGCAGGTGGGTGGCCGGCCAGCCATCTGACTGGCTGCAGACCACCCAGCTGGCCGGCCGCCAGCCGGTCGGCGGCCAGCGCGTGGCTGGCCACCGGCCAGCCCTCGCAATACCGAGGGGTAATTGTGAGCTACCCCCTTGCTACTGCAAGGTGGGCGAGCCAAACCGGCCCTCCCGCTATAGCGTCCTGCTGTGCCGACACGTTGAAGGAAGGATTGGTCAGGTTGTCCTGTCACACCCCTTGCTTTGAACGCAACCGGCACGAATGGAACCCTTTGAGTAATAGAGGTCAGACAGCTGGTCGTAGAAGAGGGCCAGGCCTGGGATGAGCCACTCGAAACTGCGCACCCACATCGCCCAATAGCTCCACCGAGTCACAGGTGTTATGGACGTTGATGCTTATGATCCTCCAGTCCAAGCGCACATCTAACTATTCCGTGATGGTATGGCCCATTGTCTTCCCTCTTTCTTGTAATCCAACCATCTGCGTTAATGGTGTGCGAGCGGCGTCCATCTATCGTATCCTCATTCTCACCATCCACCATGCCACCAACCGCCAAATTGCCTTGCCACACATTCTAAGGCTTGGCGCTTTTGCGATCATGCTCATAACCAAGTCATTGAGTCTCAAGATGCCCCTTTCTTTCGGACTCTCACTTACATAAATCTCTCTTGCATCCTCTATCTAGCCTCTGACCATGCTCCCACCTATGTGGATTCGCGATGCATGGGAGAGTCTCTGCCGGTCGATGGGTCCTTCTAGGCCTCCTCACCTGTCATTCAATCGTCCTCCACAGAGGCAGTAATCTTGGCATTGTCGCAGTTACACATGTGATCTCCTCAGTGTTAGAAATCATACTTACGCCTCATCTTACAACAGTCCCTTCTTCTGTGCTTGATTCCATTCTTGCAAATTCCCCTATGTCTATACCTACGTCTACGCCTACATCTTGCCTTGCATCTGTGCCTGCATTTACGACAGCTACACCCTCTCATGCTCCCAATTCATCTCTTACCTACAAGTCCATAGCAGCTGCGTCTGTGCCTATGCCATCCTCTGCATCTTCACTGGATCCTCATGCTCTCCAACCCGAGGTAAGCATCTTGTTCACCCGCGAGCCAAGTGGCCATCTGCGACCGTTGTCCTCCAAGGCTCAACAACCAGCTGTCTGTGCACCCAAACGCCCCATTCGCAGAATTGGGAGTGGTGATCCTGGAACGAAGTCCCTTGGGCGTAGTGTCAAGGCGGCCTACACTGAGTTATACATAGTGTGCTCCATCAGCCGCCAGCTGGTCTCATGTGAGTTCCTTGTCGCATATGATGCAACGGTCAACCTTGTCTTGGTCCGGTCCACGCTAGACATATGTGTCCTGGCCACCCGGAGCTCTCCCTCAATGCTGCCTGATCTGTGCACGTTAAAGGAGGCACTTTTGGCAGAAAACATGGCCCTATGATGTACAACCTGTGAGGATAAGCTTCACACCATCCAAAGGCACTGAGCCTACGAGCGTGTTGAGCTTTCGCTGGGACGGAAGTTTGTACAGAGCAAGTGGGTATTTTTCAAGCAGGTGAAGCCAAATGGCTTAGTGGATTGCTAGAATAACCGCTAGGCGACCAAGACATTCTCACAGTTTGATGGTGTCGAATGCACCAATACCTTTGAACCTGTTTGCCGCATAACCATAACTCGTGCTCTATTTGAAGTCTTGCCCAACACAATTGGGAGTTGTACCATATGGATGTAAAAAAAGGCATTAGTCCATGGAACTCTGGATGAGGAAAGAGTTGTAGCTTTGATGGTCTGGACATCAGATGAGGCCGATGTGGCAGCTGATGCAGTAGAAACAACGATTGCGCCTGCTGCTGCTACTAAGATCTGAGTGGCCATGTTAACGGTGACTCCTGCAGAGGGTCGTAGGTGGAGGCAACCTGGGCAAATTTGTCTTCAGCGTGGCCATGAGTAGTACTAGGTGAACGGGCCACGCGTGCGGTGGAAGAAAAGGTGGAAGCAACAACAGGAGTGGTATCAAGGATAGCACAAGACTAACAACCTCTGCTACAGTGCGACCGTCATGCATCAGTGGGTTGGCCGGTGTTGTGCTTGCTGAGAATGCAAGCTGTGGCTCCTACTCGAGCTGTGGAACCGACTTTTTCTGTCACGGATGTTGCTGCGGCTGTGTCTGTGACTGCGGCTGGGAATGCTCCAGCAGCCTTTTGCTTTGATGACAATCCACTAGCCAAAGGTATAGAGGAAGGGGAGGAGGGTGCTATTATTAGCGGTCCATGCATTGGAGCCGGAATAGGGATGTCGTCAAAACCACTGTTGGGGGGTGTCGTCGGCACTGTACACTTATTAATCTATCTTGTGTTGTTAGGCCTCGTACTCGGCGGCGCCCTCGTCGGTTGCGTACTTGCCTCTAATTTATGAGAATCGTTCACGCTTCTTCTCTTGCAGCTGATCACGCAGTAGCTCGTTCTTGTAGTCTGCCATATACTGTGTGTTTACTACGGCCTCCTCCTCATCTGAAACTGATTGAATTGGGTACGACTCCGGAGGAGACGCCAAGGTGGCGGAGGTGCCGATGATGCCGTAGTGACAGCTGCAAAGGCTGCAGCAGCACCTGAGGTGACAGGTAGACTTGCTGCGAACGATCCAGAAGCTGATACTACAAGGGTAAAACCTCAGTGAATAACCGCCAATGGGTTTTTTGGCAATGCACCTTGCGTTGAGGTGCCAAAGAGATCGGGTCCGGGCCAAAGTTGAGGGGGCGGAGATTTGCTCCACAAATGTGGAGCAGAGGTGTGAGGCAGAGACATAGTCCAAGAGAGCTAGCAAGACAGCTCAACAGCCGACGACTGACCTTTGAGACCTCGGCTTGCCACGCTCGCAACCACACCGGGTTTCAGAAACTTGCGAGTGCAATGTGCAGGCTAGAAACTCTCGGTGCGCACATGTGAGCACACATGTCCGACTTCCGGATGCGTGTGGCGGGGTCGGTCTGAGGGCGGCCGCAAAAACCAGTCCAAGGAAAACGGTCCCTCCATACCCGAGACTGGTGGGAGGTGAGTGCGAGCTTCTCCCTCACTACTCTGATACGGATAAAGAGATAGTGAAGAGTGGTAAGGGAGAATGCACGGGAGATAAAGAGAGGGACACCATGGATCAAAATGAAGCTAACAGAAGTGGTAACTGTTGGTTTATGTGTCATTCCCGACGTGGTGACCTCTGGCCTTGCTGCACACCCACCATACCTGTGCAGGTGATTGACCAGAGAAGAGACTACACTCCGAGCTGGACCCTTCCATCGGCGAATTCTCTCGTCGGGAAACCTGCTTCAGCCAAGAACCTTGCAAGCAGCTCCATGCTGGCATCCTCACCCTGCAAGCATGCTTACAATATTTTAATGTGCTTGCTTAGCATGGATACAATTGGGTCACTGGTCCAAGCTAGTTTTGTCTAGTGTCTAGGAATATTCCCAGGTGGCTCTTAGGTGGTCTTGGAAAATCCCCATGAGCAAGTGGTGGTTCGAACAACGAGCTCGTATGGGAGTGAGCGAAAGCGAGCTCGCTGCTCGCTCGCTCGCTCCCGATGGGCAGTACTACTGTGGCCCGTTACTTGTCGTTCCTCTTTGTTCCTTGTTGCCGTGACCTAACTCCACGCTCTCTCGCGCCATGGTTGTGAAACCTGTCTTGGTGAACAGCCCTAAACCCTTGCATTCTTGCATCCGTGCATTCTAGCACCGCCTACTGGTATCAGAGCTGTCGCGAGCAACCCATAGATCTGACGATCCTGCGGACCTTCTCACGTCCATCGCCGTCGCTGACGTCGTTGCCGCCACACGTGAGCCATAGCAGCAGCGAGCAGAGAGCCTCTTGCATTCCGTCGCCTTGCTACTGCCCTTCTCACGCGCGCTAACCCTGTGGGCTACGGAGCCCTTGCGGATATCGCCTCAGCATTCGCTCGGAGTTAGCTCCTCCACCAGTGACTGTGACGCCGAGTCACTGCTCCCGGTCAGCAGGGGCTGCCGCACCGGCCCACTCCACTGTGACCGGAGCACACTCCACACACACGACATCCGACACACAGCAACAGTCATCTCTTTGACTGCTAGGGCCGTGGCATCTTGCCCAAGGCACCATCATCGCCCTTCCGCCATCTCTCCCGCAACCACCATTGCAGGAGCAAAGCAGCAGCTACGTTTCTAGTTGTGGTGGCACGTAATCCCTAAATGCTGCACCTCCTTTGCCAGTGCATCAGACAGGCCGCCACTTGCAGTAGGCCGTCACCACATTGGTGGTGCCGTCAGCCAAGCTGGCGTCCCGTGAGGCTCCCGGACCACAACAGTCTGGACCGTACTACGAGGGACAGCCTGCGCACTGCCGCTCACGCTCACGACGTTGTGTGGGCAGCGACACCACGCCCGGGTCTCCGCCGCCTCAATTCAAGTGTGCGGCACGTCAACCCTCGGTAAGAGTCTCTGCTCCCGCTTCTCCCGATGGTCCCCAGCCTCGCGTCGTCATTGCTGACGACATCACTCTACCCCAACTGTGGGTGGCGTTCCTAGAGGACGTCACCGCGCTCTCCAAAACGTTCACGCGTGCGGCCTCTGCTATCATAGATGCTGCTGTTGCCACCGCAGCTACATTAGTAGCGGTAGCTCGGGCCTCACGTGCCCCTGCTACCACATCAGCCGATAGGGCCGCTGAGACCTATACCGAGGCAGCAGTGGTGCTTGGCCCCATTGCTGTCACAGCTGCTAACATAGGCACACAGGTTGCAGCGGCCACATCAGCTGTTGCATCCGCCACTGCATCTGCAGCATCAGCTACAGCAGCGACATCGGCATCTATTCGCACCTCCACCGCCGCCGCTGCTACATCTGCATCCGCTTCTCCATCGGCCAGCACCATCATCGTTACCACCCTGGTCTCAGTTGTTAATGTCTCCACCACACTCGGCGCAACAATCCTCACAGGAGGCCTCACCCTCCTTGTCTCCACTACTACGGCTGTCTCTGTCCTGGCTGCTGCCTGTGCTACCGCAGTTCCCCTGCTGCTTTCCTTTCTCCGCCGCCCATCTCCTCCCACAGCCTCGTGAGCTATCCACATGCTTTTCTTTGCTGTTGGACTTGTGTTTCTGCACTTCTTGCAGTTGCTTGTCTTGTCTGACTGGGGGTGGGTTGTCCTGCAGCACCTTCTTTACGTGCAGAAGATACTCCCATTTTTCTCACGCCCACTAGGGCAGGGGAAACTCTGCCAAAATTTGCCCAAAAGAGTCCCACAATCGTCACCATGCCTGGTGACCACGAGTCAGTCATTGCTGACCTGCAACGTCAGCTGAACCTCGCTCGCGAGGCTCAGCACGAGGCAGAAGATCGCCTCAAACTCGCAAATGGAAATTGCGCCGCCTTTGCCGATGAAGTCGCTGGCATTGTGCTTAAGCGCCTCCTTGCTGCATCTGTCTCCCCTGCTGGCTCTCCTGCTGGTGTCTCCTCTTCCCAGTCCGCTAAGAGCACCGTTTCTGTCTCACCTGCCAACAACACCCCTGCTGCCGCTTCCGCCTCTCAAACACGTCAGCATGACTTTTTCTCCCAACCTCCTGTCCGGGCTACTGGGCTTGCTTTCTCCTCATGGGAGACATGCTTCAGCGCCTGGGCTCAGGGAGAACACCTATGGGAATACTATTTCCCTGCAGTAGCGGCCTTCACGCTTGTCGCTGATGAGTCCGCCCGTGCAGTCCACGCCCTCATCGCTGCTGCACCCGCAGCGCTTGACGATGATGATGGCACATACAATGCTGCCCCTGCCGCTCAGAGGCTGGCTGACCCTGTTGTTGCATACACCATGCTGCGCCACTGTACCACCGTCACCGGCGAGGCCGCCCAGAGCACACTCACCGTGTACTTCAACACGCTCCTTATGCGTGTGGATGAATCGGCTGATGCGTACTGGGCGCGCGAGCTTATTTTGCTCCGCGAGCTTGGTGATACTGCACCAAGGCAGCTGTGAGCAGTGCTGACCATGGTCAACGGGTTAATTCTCGAGCTGTCTTATCTCCTTCGCGACGTGAAACCAGATGAGCCGCAGCACCTCACGTCTCAGTCTATGCCTCCACAGTCCCCACCTGGCGTTGGTGCACTCTGGGACTTCACCGATGAGCGCCTGTCTGCCTGGTGGACCAGTTTGCAGAAAAAATGTCTCCATCGCTCCGCAGTCGCAGGGGTCGCCGCTGTCACCACAGCCTCCTCATCCTTTTCCTCTTCCTCTTCCTCCAGCACCTCCTCCATCTGCATGTCCTCTTCCACGGTACAACCCTTGTTTCTTAGGGCCGTGGCTGCGGCCAGGGCAGGGGCCGCGGCAAGGGGAAACCCACTGGCGCCGTATCCTCTCGTGTCCGCGGTGAGGTGTTGTGCTGGAACCGCGGCTCTTCCGAGCACTCTGCTCCGAAGTGCCCGGCACCGTCCGATGACCTGCGCTTGGCACGTGCCATGCGTGCTCACTGGGCATGATCCAGTGGCTCCGCCTCCTCTTCCACGACCAGCCCCAACTCCGGCTCCAGTACGTCGTCTCGGTCGGCAAGTTTCTCTTCTGCTCAGGCGTATTCCACTATTGGCATCCCCTCCGCACCTCTGACGATGCCATATCCCTGGGGCTGGCTGCCGTACGACGCACCCGTCTATGCCGGACCGCCCTCACCCGCCTACTTTGCTCCCCCGTGGCTCCCTTCTCCCTCAGGGTCCCCTACTCCGTCGTTAGCGCCGTCCGTCGGCGGCCAGCGCCAGCTGGAGCAGTCCCTTCTCCAGTGTCTCTACCTTCGTGACCAGGGAGGTGAGAGTGTGACTGCATTGGTCAGAGGTCCTTCCTGTCAGACTAACACTGTTCTCCGTGGGGATCCCCCTGGTTACGTCCTTGAGTCCTTGTCTGCGTCTGTTCCGTGGGTCGAGCATTGGCATTCCTTCATTCTTCCATGTCGTATTGCAGCCAATGACTTGTCCTCCCCCCCTGTCGGTACTATTGCCATGTGTGGTGTCCTTCCTCGTGCTTGTGTTGCTGGTGGCTTCACGGTCCTCAACTCTGGAGCCACCCACCACATGACGTCCGATCGTGCCTCCTTAGTTTCGTTGGGTCCTGCTGGTCCCGTTCGCTTTGCACACACCGGGTCCGGCCAGTTGCTCCCCATTCATGGTGTGGGTGTTGTCCGCTTCGTTGGGCCCAGTGGTGTGCTGCTCTTGCCTGACGTCTGTACGTACTCTCCTTGGAGCTCAGTCTGCTGTCGGTGACCTCCCTAGATGATCAGGGCATGGATTTCTCTGCCAGTCAGGGTGTTGGTACTGTTCGTCTCCGTCCGTCTGGTCGTGTTGTCCTCCAGGGTGTCAAGTGTGATAAGCTTTATCGTGTACCCTTGCTTTCCACAATCGTGTCCCCTTGGCCATGTACACACTGATGCGGTCACCAGCATGCTTCACCTCCAGCCTGCTCTTGGCTTATGTCCGTCCACCTTGCCCTTCTGACTCTCAGGACTGTGCCAAGGGCAAGATGCATCACTCTCCATTTGCCTCCTCTGATTCCCAATCGTCTCACCCCCTTGATCTGATCCATGCTAACGTCATGGGTCCCCTCCCCCATGAATTCCTTGGGAGTGCTGGGTGGTATGTCCTATGTTTGACGGATGATTTCTCTCCTTTTTATTGGATTTCCGCCCTTTGTCAGAAGAGCAATGTGTGTTCAGTTCTTGAGTCCTGGCTTCTCCAAGCTGAACGGTAGTGTCAGCGATCCCTGCATGTCTTTCGTAATGACCATGGTGGTGAATTTCTTCGTTCCACCGCACGGTTCCTCGAGTCCAAGGAGGTGTATCTGTAGACGTCTGCTCCCTACACACCCCAACACAACGGGGTCTCTGAATGCTAGAATCGGACTCTCGTCGATGGTGTTCGCACCCTCTTGTCTGAGTCCCGTATTCCTCCTCACTTTGCCTTCGAGGCAATGAGATATATGATCTGGGTCTGGAACCATGTTCCCCACGGTCCCCTCCTGTCCACGGTCACCCCTTTCAAACACTGGTTTAACACTCGTGCCGACCTCTGCCTCGCTCGTGTCTGGGATAGCATTGCGTCTGTCTGGCTCCATGAGGACCTGCACGAGGGCAAGCTCTCCCCGTGTGGGTGCCTTTGTTCCTTTCTTGGTGTTTCCGCCCAGTCCAAGGCCTGGCGCTTTTGGGATCCGGAGCGCCAGCGGGTTGTCGAGTCTCGTGATGCCCTGTTCTTTGATTCTCTCTTTCTTTGTGACCTGCGTCTTCTTGTACCCTCTGACGCCTTGTTCCCGCTCCCTCGGTTGCAGGGGGGAGGTCAGTCCTGCTGTTTCTCTAGCCCTTGCAATCCCTGCTGTTGGTCCTTCCCTACAACCTTCCCCCTCGTCGCTTCCCCATGCGTCCGACACAGTGTCCTCACAACTTGCTGTGCCTTTTGAGGCCGTGTCACCCAACGCCTGGGCTTCCACTGCTCAGTCCTCCTCTCCTACATCGTGTTAGTTGTCTCACCTGTGCACTCCACTGCGACGTCCTCTAGTCCGCTCCCGTCGGCTGTCCCCGGTCCGCTTGCTCCTGCTATGGCTGCTCCCGCTGCTCTGTCCGGTCCTGCACCCATCTCACCCTTTGTCTATGGTGGACGCCTCCGGGCTTTGTCCACCCGCTCTTCCAGTGTCTCGGTGTCTCACTCCCAACCGTTGCAGTCTCACCCTAAGCAGTCGCCAGCAGTGCTGACCGGCATGGATGCCTTTGGCCTGGCCACAGGGGTTTTCCATCCCAGCTCTGTCCTTGGGTACATGCTGCTCTTGACAGAGCATGAGCGCACTCTTGAGGCCGCTGTGCTTGACAGCGTGGTAGAGTGTCTTGCGACCACTGTAGCGTCGCCCCCATCCCCTGATCTGACCATAGTCCGACAGGCACGAGCAGTGTCCGACTCACAACAGTGGGAGGCCGCCATGCGAGATGAGCTGAGAGCTCTCGACGATCATACCGTATACAAGCTGGTCGATCTTCCGCCAGGTCACAAGGCCATTGACGCCCGCTGGATATTCTTACAAAAATACAAGCCCAACGACGAGCTTGACAAAGACAAGGCACGTCTCAATGCCAAGGGATTCTCCCAAGTCCCTGGGGTAGATTTTGACGAGACCTTTGCTCCCGTCGGACACTTTACCACTGCTCGCTCTCTCCTCATTCTCGTCGCACACTATGACTGGGAACTTGAGCAGATGGACGTCAACAACCCCTTCTTGTATGGACAGTTGGATGAGGAGATCTACATGGTACATCCTCTAGGGTTCACAGACAGTACTGACAGAGTCTGGAGACTGCGCAAGGTCCTATACGGCCTTAAGCAGTCCCAGAGGTATTGGAATCAGGAGATTACCTCCACCCTGGAGAAAGGAGGGTACTGTCGGAGCACGGTAGACCCTGAACTCATTATCACCCCAGTGCCGGCACCGTTCGCTGCCACCCTTGTGTATGTCAATGACTTGCTCATCGCGTCTCCGAGCCAAGAGGCGGTTGCGTCTGTGAAGTCCTTGCTACAGTCCGCATACAAGATGAAAGACTTGGGTCCGGCCCGTGTCTTTATGGGCATGGAGATAGAGCGTGACCGCGCTCGTCGCGTCCTTCACGTCCACCAGGCTGCTTATGTCAGGAGCCTAGGGGAGCGCTTCGCTCCCCTCCTTGCGTCTATGCCTACTGCGTCCACACCAATGACGCCCACCAGACAGCGCTTGTTGAAAACACTGGAGGTGTCAAAAGCTAGGGGAGCCGGTGGATGTCACTGATTATCTGCGAGTGATAGGCTCTCTGATGTACCTGCTTCCACTACACGAGCTGACGTCGCCTTCGCTGTTAACTTTCTGGCCCAGTTCTCTCAGTGCCCAAGGTCGCGCCACATGGAGGCAGCTCTGTGCGTTGTCAGGTATGTACTCTTGATGGCACGAGTTGGGCTCTGTTATCGTGCACAGTCGTCCGTTGTTGTGGATGGGTACACTAACCGCGACTGGGCGCATGATGTGGATGCTCACAGTCGTACGGGGTACATCTTCCTTGTTGGGGGGACAACGATCTCATCGAAAAGTGACAAGCAAGGCTGTGTTGCACGCAACTCCAGTGAGACAGAGTATGTTGCTCTTGGCGCAGGCACGTGTGGGTGTTTGGCTTTGTCGTCTGTTACAATAATTGCCCGTTCCCATTAGCTGCATCACTCTGCGCTGTGAAAATCAAAGCACAAAAGCGATTGCTAAGCAGGATGGCATGCATCACACTTGCACCAAGCATATCAATGTTGAGCACCACTTTGTGCGTGAGCGTGTGGCTGTAGGAGATGTCCAGATCATATGGGTTGGCATCAGACAGCAGCGAGCTGACTTTCTCACAAAGGCACTGAGCAGTAACATATTCAAGGCAACAGTGCACGACGTGGGTCTGTTGTGTGTTCGTGATGTGCCGGGCTGAGTTGTGCCGTGCGTCCGTGTACAGTCATGTGTCACTACTTGCGACGTCGCTGGTGTGCTTATACAAGCCTGTGTGCAATTCGGCTGTTGGTGACCTCTGGCCTTGCTGCACACCCACCACACTTGTGCAGGTGATTGACCAGAGAAGAGACCGCACTCCGAGCTGAACCCTTCCGTCCGCGAATTCTCTCGTCGGACAACCTGCTTCAGCCAAGAGCCTTGCAAGCAGCTCCATGCTAGCATCCTCACCCCGCAAGCATGCTTACATTATTTCAATGTGCTTGCTTAGCATGGATACTGTTGGTTTGTGTGGCTTCCACCCGTCACGACCGACACCGCTGGTTCACCGATATATCCACATCCAGGGTATATGGTAGAGGAGGGCATGACGACACGACAGGCCTCCGGACTGTACCGAGACTTCTCCAGCACCTACGACAATGCCGGCGAGATGCGGTCGATGCGTTCAGGCAGCCACGTGGGCTTGTCAGGAGGTAGGAGAGTTTTATCGGTGGGTTCAGACCCGCGCACCCGGTGGACTGTACCGGTGCGACGAGGAGACCCGATGGCTATTGTGGGGCTTCTGATGTTCGAAAAGCCGTCTGTGATGTCTGGACGTTGATTCCTAGATTTTTTGGTACAACTCATATTTTCTCGGTGGTCGAGACCCGGGCACTCGGAGAGCTGTTCCGGTGCCTCGAGGAGACCACCTGTGTTGCTCTCATGGTGTATGCAGTGTGTTCTCCCTGTTGACTCATTTGGGTTCAGCAGGGGTGACGGGGCCCGGTGCGGCTAATTACCGGCGCCCCTATATAAGCCCGCTAGGGGCTCTTTTATAATCTCTCCTTGTTCTTTATATTCAGCGTTCCAGACTTAGCCAAATTCTTGCCGTCTTGCATCACACTCACACACAAAGCTTATGTTAATTTTTGCATGGGCCTGCATGCCCTGATTTATTTCCAATTTGGTATCAGAGCACAGGGGGGCATATGAGCAGCACAAGCAGCAACAGTGGGCGGAACGTGAAGAGAACGTGGCACGTGGCGCCACGCCGGCAGCAACGTGAGGGAGCGTGAAGCGACTGCATGTGAATGCCACAGGGGCGGTGAGCCGCGCACAGCAGCACTAGCGACTGCGGCGGCAACAATAGAAGCAACAGCAGCAGCAGCCACTGCAGTAGCGGCGGTAGCAGCAGCAGCGTGTAGCAACGACGGCAGCAATAGCAGCAGCGTGCAGCAGTAGTAGCAGCGGCGAAAGCAGCTGCAGCAGCTGCGTCAGCAGCAGCAGCATATAGCAGTAGCAACAGCAGCAGCCACTACGGCAACGACGGCAGCAGGAGCAGCGTGCAGTAGCAGCAGCAGCGGCGACAGCAGCAAGCAGCAGCGGTGGCATCAGCAAGCAGCAACAACAGCCGCGGCGGCAGCAGGAAGCAGTAGCAGCAACTGCTGCGCAGAGCAGCAGCAGTAGCAGAAGCAACAGTAGCAGCAGCAACCGCAGCAGCTGCACCTGTCACTACAGCTACTGCTGCCGCTGCGAGGAGGGCCTCGCAGCCCTCCTCTGAGGAGGGGGTCCTCTGAGGGGGCCTGTCGGCCCCATTCGCACCCCCCCTCCTCCCCTTCTCAAGGGGGCCCTCGGAGGGCCCCGCCGAGCCCCTCCGAGGGGCCCTTTGGAGGGGGCCCGTCGGCCCCGTGGGCCCCGTGGGCCCCGTCGGCCCCGTCGGCCGACCGACGGAGGGGCCGGGTCAGAGGGGCGGACAGGACCCCCCCTTTTTCTCCCTCCTCCCCCCCACACCCACTCGCTCACTCGCTCGGTCAGCGAGCGAGCGAGCGAGCGTGCACGGGAGGGAGGGCCGGACAAACCGGACACCTCCCCCCCTCCTTATTTTCTCCGTTCGCCCACCTTAGGGGTAATCGAGAAAAGGGGGGGCGAGTAACAAAACATACGAAAAGGGGTACGCCTGAAAGCAAGTGGAAAAAGAGAAAAAAAGCGAGGGCTTAAGGCGAGCAGAGGGGAGAACTAGAAAAAAAAAGGGGGGGTGGAGTGTGAGGGCAAAAGAAAAAAAGGAAAACAAAAAGGAGGAGCGAGGGCTGAAGGCGAACAGAGAGAATAGCGACAAAAAATTCTTTCAATCCCTACCGCCGAAAACCGCAGCCGCAACCCGTTCAGCAACGGCTGCAACACTTGTACTTGTTGCCGCGATAGCAAGGATAACAGCTTCCGTAGCAACAACGGCTGTGGCGGTGGAGTGTCGACGACTACATAGTGCGACGGCTGTGCCAGCGCTTGCAGTTTCGCCTTCTCAGCCGACAACGCACTGTCATCGGCAGCGACTTCTTTTCTGAGACGAGTCCTAGACCAGCGTCTTCCTGGGGCCCGTGGATTGGTGCGCGCACTTCACTCCGTAGGATCGACGGCAGATTCGAGTCTTTCCATCTCCGAGGGCTGGGTTGTCTACCGCTTGGAGCAGCAGGCACACCTACAACCGCCACCCCTTCTCATCTTGGAGCAGGCTTTGCTCTATTAGTGGCAGCAACATTAGTGGCCGCAGTTGGTCAGACTCTAGTCTCCGGGCGTGCTGTGGTAGTGCAGCTCGTCCCGTCTGGTCACGTTTACTGACCCGGACGCCGTGACTTTCAGGAGTGACAGTACCTACTGGCCTCATTCTCTCCCGTGGCCTGGTGTTGACCACTGGGAGTAGGTGCCCTTGGTACCTATCCATCGTCCAGCGCACGAGATGAGTGCGCGGACATCTGAGCATTCGCCCTGCGCGTTCGCCTGCTACTACTATGGTGATGGACGTCATGGTTGGCGTCGCTGTTGGACGCGCCCTCCCGGCTAGCATCCACCTTGGCTACAGCCTCGTCCGAGCCTGCGTCCTCCACAGCATACGGATCTGCCGGCGTTGGTAGATCCCCTAGCTGGACCTCTGGCGAGCATATTCGCCAAGATCCTTTGTGACCTCGTCATCACTGAGCGTGCTTCTGCTACTCGTTTATCGACGGCCTCTTCGATCACATCTCCTCCATCCTCTCCTCCTTCCTCATCCGATGGTGTACCTCCAGCTCCACCTACCAGCGAGTCACAGGCTGCCACCATCCTTTCGATCCTCCACTTTGCTGTAACCATGACGCCACCTCGCAATGACATGTCTTCATGCAGTCGTTCCAGTCGAGTGACCCCACGACGTCGGCTTCAGTGCTCTGGACGCCGTGCTCGCGCCGGTTTTGATACATCCTCCAACTCCTCGGCCTCCGTTGCTGTACCTGTCAAGGGGGAGTGTGGTCACCGTGCATTGCCTCATGTGACCGTAGCGACAGGATCTGCACTCGCGCCGGACCGTGGTGCCCGAGCGTCAGCTCAGGCAAACTCAGATGATACGGTGACAGCACATGGCGTGGAGTCCGATCTCGACATGGCGTTCATGGTGGAGACTTCCGTGTCATCAAGCTCGACTTCCACGTCCGGGCTAGATCCAGATCTCCCGCAGTAGCAGGTGACATCAGAAGGAGCGCAGCCACGGCGTCCTTGGGCGGTGCCACTCACGGCTCCGACCGGTAGAGGCCCAGCGGCGGCAGAGGAGTCCCGTATGGATCGGGATGCGTCTACCGGAATTTTGGGAGAGTGTGTGCAACAGGCTCACACCAGTCCGGCGGAGGATGCAGGACTTGAGACATGTATGTCATCGAGTTCGACATCTATGCTGGGGCAGGAGCCGGATGTTCTACAGCAGCAGGTTGCATCAGGAGGAGTGCAGGTGCCGCGTGCTTGGGCGGTGCCACTCGCGACTCCGACCGGTGGCGGCCTGACAGTGGTACAGGAGTATTGTGCGGATCGGGATGCCCCACACGGATCTCCGGGGGCGTTGGCGCACGGGATTCACACCAGTACGACAACAGTCATAGTGCATGAGCAGAGTCGGCCGGTTGGTCTTTTGGAGGTTGAGGCATTCTTGAGAGTAGTAGTTCAGAGAGACGTCGTTGGGACATATGCTGTAGCAGACACAACAGGCTCCACCGTCTCATCTGCGGTACATGAGGACCAGCTTCAACGTGAGGAGTCGTCCATGCTTTTACAGTCTCCGGGTTCCCGTACCCAGGACGGAGCAACGACATACATGACGGAGTCAGATGATGTTCCTTACTCTATCATTGAGCAGGTGGCAGCGACCAGCCTTCCCAGCGAGACACGGCGTGAGCGCCAGTTACGCTTGTTGGTCGCATTGACGGGTGTTGTCGAGCTGGAGTCCTACACATCTGTGTCCACTATGGCAGCAGTTGAGGACAGTGGAGCAGATCCCTACACGCAGATGGAGTCACCTCGTCAGCAGGAGCTGAGTTCTGCCCCTTTGTGTTCACCTGCTAGTGACCTTGGTGATCACATCGACGCTAAGAGTGGCAGTACCTGCACGGACGAAATTTCTACATGCTCCACGGACTCTGACGACTCATCCTTCTCCTTCTCTCTCGGCATGCGACCGCTCCCTCCTCGTGTGATAGGCACGAGCTGTGATGTGGATGCAACACCTGTAGCTGGATCCGATGTTCTTGCGTCTCAGCACGTTGCGAGCTTGGTTGACCCCAGGAGGATGCAGCATCACCAGGTCGACATGGGCTTCCTCGACATGTCTGAGGCACATTATGCTGATCTGCAGGAGCGTGTAGTCATGCTATAGCAGGAGATGATGGCAACGCATGAGCGATTCTCAAAGGAGGGGAGCATCACTGCCATCGGCATGAGCTTTCCGCCAGCAGCATCTGGCACACCTATATTGGGGGAGGATCTTCTACGAGCTCCCAGTATGACGTCCGTTCGAGACACTGTCATAGGAGAGGTGAGTGTGCCTTTGGCTTCCGCCATCCTCGCTCCTGTCGACCCCATCATCGCTCCTCCTTCTTCTACTACTGCCATCACGCACCTTCATCCACCCGACTCACCTGCCCCATCATCATCTTCATCCACGAGTGGTGATCTGGTTCGTCGCTCCAGCTGTCCTCTTTCGGCGGTACACCCCTGTGTCTCAGGGTGCTCTATCCCACCTCGGAGGCCAGCTCCACCATTTCATCCATGCTTGCGTGCTGCTCGTCCATTCCCTTTCCTCCGTCGTACACAGATGTATCGCAGTAGAGTAGAGAGAGGAGAGACTGTGAGTTGGGACCCTTGGCAGTCACGTGAGGACTTGTACATTCCAGGTGATGTTGCAGCGACGTGAGGAGTCGTAGCCGGAGACACCATTTCGTCTTTGAGTGCGGGAGCCGACTCGCACGTGACAGGGGGAGCTATCTCTACATGACGGACACACCACATGACTCATGGCCCAGGATCTATTCAGCTACGACATCAGCATCTCCATCGAGCTCATCGCTACCAGGTTCATCTATCCAGGGGGAGTGTTGTGTGGACCTCGACCTGATGCCACGTCATGGGAGATGCATGGCGAGGTCCATGCTCTGCTATGAGCATCTACATCATCCGGCGTGTGGCTCATACTACATGCCTGCACAGTTGCATGTGGACGGTAGCACACTGTTGGCCGAGACCCGGACACTTGGTGGGTTGTACCAGTGTCACGAGGAGACCATGTGATCGTGTGTCTTGGTGTGTGTCTATACTGCGTGTGGCATGTTTATTCGAGTTGGGTCGCTCTTAGGGGTCGAGACCCGGACACGTGGTGAGTTGCACCCGTGTTGCGAGGAGATCCTCCCATGATCCTGTGTTTGGATGATGATGCTATTGTGTTGGATTGCTCGTAGCGGTCGAGACCCGGGCACTGGTACCGCCAGTGTCACGAGGAGACCCGCTTGTCGCTTGACATGTATGTGATGCGCGTTACACTGGTTTGTGCACGTGTGCATCCCTCCTTTCATGGTCGAGACCCAGACACTTGGTAGCATGTGCCAGTGTCTAGGGAGACCTTAGGTGGGTAGCAGACGTGTGTGTGTGTGGTTGCCTGGTGCATATTGTGGTTTGGTATACGTTGTTGTTCCATGTCTTCGTTCATTTGTTCTGGCGTGGACGGCTATGTCAGCCAGGGGGAGTGTTGGTTTGTGTGGCTTCCACCCGTCACGACCGACACCGTTGGTTTACCGATATACCCACATCCAGGGTATATGGTAGAGGAGGGCGTGACGACACGACGGGCCTCCGGACTGCACTGAGACTTCTCCAGCACCTACGACAATGCCGATGAGACGCGGTCGATGCGTTCCGGCAGCCACGTGGGCTTGTCAGGAGGTAGGAGAGTTTTATCGGTGGGTTCAGACCCGCGCACCTAGTGGACTGTACCGGTGTGACGAGGAGACCTGATGGCTGTTGTGGGGCTTCCGATGTTCGGAAAGCCGTCTGTGATGTCTGGACGTTGATTCCGAGATTTTTTGGCACTGCTCATATTTTCTCGGTGGTCGAGACCCGGGCACTCGGAGAGCTGTTCCGGTGCCTCGAGGAGACCACCTGTGTTACTCTCATGGTGTATGCAGTGTGTTCTCCCTGTTGAATCATTTGGGTTCAACAGGGGTGAAAGGGCCTGGTGCGGCTAGCTGCCGACGTCCCTATATAAGCCCGCTAGGGGCTCATTTGTAATCCCTCCTTGTTCTTTATATTCAGCGTTCCAGACTTAGCCAAATTCTTGTTGTCTTGCATCGCACTCACACACAGAGCTCATGTTCGTTTTTGCATGGGCCTGCATGCCCTAATTTATTTCCAATTGATACAATTGGGTCACTAGTCCAGGCTAGTTTCGTCTAGTGTCTAGGAGAATACCCAGGTGGCTCTTAGGTGGTCTAGGAAAATACCCACGAGCAAGTGGTGGTTCGAAAAACGAGCTTGTATGGGAGAGAGCGAAAGCGAGCTCGCTACCAACGGGCAGCACAACTGTGCCCCGGTCCTCGTCGTTCCTCTTTGTTCCTTGTTGCCGTGACCTAACTCCGTGTTGAAGTTCCTTGGCCACTCACAACTCTATGCCCTCTTGACTCTCACACTCTGCACACACTCTGTACAGATTAAATGACAATGGTCCCACCTGGGGAAGCGTCCGACGTGCCCATCCTGGTTGGAGCCGTTGACGCCCTCAAGATGCTACTACTGCTGGACCCAGGAATGCCCTTGGGCACAAACGTGACCATTGCATGACTCTCCATGGTTTTCTATGACTCTGTAATGCGGTAGATGCTAGGGCTCGTACATTCTCACTGCCGTGCCCTGCATCATATTATCTTGCCTTGCATGTGATGGGGGAGCTGCATACTATCCGGGTGCTGATCCTTAGGGGGCCACCGTGCCGGTCTTGACCGTGCATTGATGAGTAGCCGCCCTCGGTTTATTCCGAGCGGTCGGGCTCGACCCCCGGGTGGCGGCACTTGCTCACCCGAGTTCGACACTCGTGGTGGGAGATTGCTCACCGGTACTAGTCTCGCTCGTCCCCCCCGTCTCTCTCTTGTCTTGTTTGAGTGCACAACTTTGCAAGCAAGTTACCGCATCCATGACGTCTATCGCTTGGTGTGAATTGTTGCATTCACCCATCTCACCACACATGGGCTAGCCACGTAACTTCCTAGCAATTATTGGTATCAGAGCAGTGAGACATGCCTCTCACCGCTCGGCGATCCTGGTCCTTGGAGCCCTCAGTGGTCCACGTCTCCCGTGGTCCACGCATCACCACAGCTACTCTCGCAGCTGCTCTTGGTCTCCACCTTATTCCAGCCCACAGCAGCTGTCTCAGCTGCGTGACGTGGTCATCCTCGATCTAACGAGGCTGACGTTGACCTCTTGGGGCCCCACGAGCGCTCTCCCACCCCATGTTGCTAGCACCCGCTTGCACGTACTCGGTGACCCTCGCTGCCCCAAGCTGCTGGCACTTCTTTAGGCTCTCACGCCGCTCCCAGCCCCCCCACTGTTCTCCACAGCTGTTCTCGACTGTCCTTGAGGCCGTTTGTAGTGCTCGAACGCACCTCCCACCTCCTCTCTGCTCCCAGCAAGCCCCGGCTGCTGCCGGCTGCTCTCGCGTGCTCTCCACGCGCAGCTGCTCTCTTAACTCCCAACCATTCTTCGCGGTCACTCTTGACCGCACTCGGATGCCCGCGACTTGCAGCTGCTCTTGGCTACCCTCGAGGCCGTCTGTAGTGCTCGAACGCACCTCCCGCCTCCTCTCTGCTCCCGGCGAGCCCCGACTGCACCCGGCTGCTCTCGCGTGCTCTCCCCGTGCAGCTGCTCTCTTAACTCCCAACCATTCTTCACGGTCACTCTTGACCGCACTCGGGTGTCCGTGACTTGCAGCTGCTCTCGGTTGCCTTTGAGGCCGTCTGTGGTGCTCAGACGCACCTCCCGCCTTCTCTATGTCTCCGGCGGACCCTTGCTGCACCCGGCCCTTTCTTGTGTGCTCTCCACACCCAGCTGCTCTCTCAGCTGCCATCCATTCTTCGCGGTCACTCTTAACCGCACTTAGGGGCCCGTGACCTGCAGCAGCCACCCTGGATTACAGCCCTCCCACGCCTCCAGACAACGACCCACCACTCTGGTTCCGCATGCTCGACTCATCCTACTGGCGAGGCGATCTGGAGAGGGCAGCAACTGCACAAGAGGAAGGGATCAACCGACAAGTGTGCACCGTAGACGATCTGCCACCGTCACCTCCTCGTTCCCCCATCATGCAACCGCCAGCCGGTACTCCACCTTCCACCTCTGCATCTACTGCCAACGCCACCGCTGGTCCGCCTCATGTTGCTGTAGCATCTCCTGAACCGTCACCAGCACCGGAGGTACCAGGTGTCATACCTGTGCTGCCAATTCACACAGACCCCATCGGTCTTGTGGGGGCCATTCTTGACGCAGCAGCAGTGGCCGCAGAAACCTTTGCTGCCACTGCCCGCGCCTGCAGAGCTCCCACTCAAACTGCCGTGGGTCAAGCCACTGACGCCTACGCACACGCAGTAGCTTCTCTTACGCTGCTTACCGCTGCCGCGGCAAACATCGCCACTAAAATCACAACAGCAGCAGCCTCCGTTGCCACCGCTACCTCATCTGCCGCCAACGCCACTGTAGCAGCTGTCGGCTCCATCCAAGCCTCCACAGCAGCAGCTGTTCTGACCCCCACAGGCGCTCCACGGGAGCTGACTCCACACATTGCTACAGGGGTCCTCGTTGCTTTTGCGTCTGCGGCAGTGGCCGGAGCTTCTGTCATTGGCCTTCTGTGTTTGACTGTGGCATCTGCAGGGTGGGTGGCAGTGCTCTTCTCCTCAGCAGCAGCTGTGGTGGCCCCTCTCTTTGTCCTGCTGTACCGTCACTAGCTTGGTGAGACCATCCCTCACCCTGCATGCTACACTCCCTTCCTCTCCCCTCGCATCTGTGTTGGCATTCTTGCTCTTGTATCCTCACCTTTCCACCATGCATGGGCCAGACGAAAAACTAGAGGCCCTCCAGGCCGCCCTTAGTGAAGCACAGGCCGAGCGCCGAAAAGCGCAAGATGAGCTTGACCGGGAGCGGGACGCACAGCAAGAGTTAGCCGCAAAAGTAGCTACGTTAGTTCTTGAGCGTCTCCGCTCTGTCCCAGCCTTTGCTGCAGTGCTCCCTGCTGACCAGTCCGGATCTACAGACTCATCAGCACCACCTGTTGGCGGTGTTGCCAACGCCTCTTCTCCATCTCTCTCAGCTGCAACAGCCTCTGCTCGTACTCCCCCACTAGCACGGCAGAAAGATTTTGAGACACCGCCACCGCAATTCACCTCCAAGCTCATCTTCATATCCTGAGAGACACGCTTCAGTGCGTGGGCTCAGAGTGAGTTGCTGTGGGAGTACTACTCGCCTGCCAAGCCATCCTTTGTGCCGCAGCCAGCAGAGGCTGCACACGCTATGCGGGCTCTTATCAACGCCGGCCTAGAAAATCTTCTGGATGATATTGGTACGTACAATACGGACCCCATCCGTGGCACCAATGCAGACCCAGTCGGTGCCTACGTGCTCATCCGCCGCCGTAAAACTGTCACCAGGCATGCCGCCCAAAGTGTACTCATTGTTCAGTTCAATACGTTGCAGATGCGGGCGGACGAGACAGCAGATGAGTACTAGGCACGCAGCCTTTGCCTACTGCGTGACCTTGGCAAGGCCGCCCCTGGTCCTCTCTCTGCATGCCTGTCCATTGTCACTGGCCTCATTCCTGAGCTGTCTGACCTGTATCTCCATGTCTCCCAAGCAGAGCTTGAGCGCCTTGCCTCTACACCTGTCCCTGCTGAGTTCCCAACGGGGATTGGTCCCCTCTTTGACTTCACTACTGCATGTCTTACTGACTGGTGGAACGCCTTCCAGAACAAGCGCCTGCATCGCACCGCCATTGCAGCAGTCACTACCTCCTCACCCTCCACTTCCACTACGGCCTCTTCCACTGTTTCTTCCCTTCAGGCCTCAGTCCACTCCACACAAGTCTCCCCGCATGGAGGCGGCAGTGGCTCCAACTCCGGTCGTGGTGGGGGTCGTGGGGGCAAAGGGCGTGGAGGTGGGCGTGGCGGCAGGGGCTCTGGCTTCTCTGTCGCTGATGTCACATGCTGGAACTGCGGCGCCACCGGCCACTCTGCTCCCAAATTTCCTGCTCCCCGCGACGATGCACGCCTTGCCTCCTCCATGCGTGCTCATTGGGCCCGCACCGGTGTCACTACCTCCTCTGCTGCCGACACCATGACAGTCGCGTCTTCCTCATCCTCCTCATCTGCCTTGGCCCTGACTACTACGCTAGCTCCTCTTCAGTCGACGCCGCCTGCACCTCGCCCTTGGGGTTGGGTGCCACCACCGTCTGGCCCTCCATACTACGGACCCCCGTCCTCCCACTACTCCGTTCCTCACTGGACTCGTGACGATGGCCACTACTCCGACCGCTCATCTGACCGCTTCTCCGAGCGTTCCTCTGATCGCCGAGATGAGGAGGCAATCTTGAGCGTCGCCTGGCCGAACTTCTCCATCTTCGCTCTCAGGGGGGTGAGAGTGTGAGTGGCCAGTCCCGTGTCTCCCCCTGTGAGTTAGATGCCACTCTCCGTGGTTCTACCTCTGGTGGTGTGCAAGGGGAATCGCCTGATGATCGTGCCTGGATTGAACACTGGCAGTCTCACACGTTACCCGCACGTCTTGGACATTCCACCTCTCCCCTTGTCCGTGGCACTGTGGCTGTCTGTTTGGTCCTTCCTTCCACTCGTGCCTCACCTGGCCTCTGGATCATTGATTCCGGAGCCACACATCACATGACCTCTTGTCGTTCTTCCTTCGTGTCCCTGGGGCCTGTTCACTCTGTGCGTTCTGTACGAACTGGCTCCGACCAGCTTCTCCCTGTTCAAGGTGTTGGTGTTGTCCGCTTCGTTGGCCCCGGAGGCACTGTCTATCTGCCCGATGTCCTGTACGTCCTTGACCTTGAAGTCAGTCTACTCTCTGTCACCACCCTTGACGATCATGGCATGGAATTCTCGTCCAGCCGCGGCCTTGCCTCCATCTCACTCCGTTCTTCTAGTCGTGTCGTTCTACGTGATGTACGCTACGATCGCTTGTTCCGTGTGCCCCTCACGTTGCCCTCGCCTTCCGCTGCATCGGCCTTTGTTCACATCGCTCCCTCACTGTCGCCTGATCATGCTGATCTCCTGCATCGTCGCCTTTGTCACATTCACACTGCCACAATCCAACGCCTCCTTCGCCTTCAGCCTGCACACGGCCTTGACCCTGCCACCTTCTCGCCTACCTGCACATCCACCTGCCTTGACTGTGCCAGTGGCAAAATGCACCGCTCACCCTTCTCCACCTCTGAGTCCACTACCTCACACCCACTTGACATGGTGCATGCTGACGTCATGGGCCCGTTGCCCCAGGAATTCCTTGGTGGCATTGGGCGTTACGTTCTGTGCCTCACTAATGACTACTCCCGCTACCATTGGGTCTTTGCCCTGCGGCACAAGAGCAAAGTCACCGACGTCCTTGAGTCCTGGCTCCCGCAGGCCGAACGGGCCTGCCTTCGGTCCTTACGCGTGTTTCGCAGCGACTGTGGTGGGGAGTTCTTTGGCCCCACGTCTCGCTTCCTTGAATCCCGTGGTGTGCGACTTGAATCATCTGCTCCCTACACACCACATCAAAATGGTGTGTCGGAATGCTGGAACCGCACTCTTGCGGATGGGGTTCGTTCCCTGCTCTCTGCCTCCGGCCAGCCCCCTCTCTTTGCCTTTGAGGCTATATCCTACATGACTTGGGTCTGGAACCGCATTCCACATGGGCCCCTTCCTCACACAGTCACTCCCTTTGAGCGGTGGACGGGCCGGCGTGCCGACCTCCGTCTTGCCCGCGTATGGGGCTGCCTTGCCTCCGTCTGGGTGCCCACCGACCAACGTGATGGTAAGCTGTCCCCTCGTGGTCGCCTGTGTATCTTTCTCGGTGTCTCTCCCTTCTCCAAGGCATGGCGCTTCTGGGATCCTTCCCGCTGTCGTGTCATCGAGTCTCGTGACGCCCTCTTCTTTGAACACCTGTTCGAGCGTGACTCTCCCCGCTTTGGCGGGTCCCTTTCTCCGCCCTTTCGGGGTGGGGGTGGTCCTCTGCCCTCTGGGCCTGCTGTTCTCCCCTCGGAGCGTCCCTTGGTCCCCCCTATCTCCTCTCCTTCTGAGCAGAGTCCTCCTTTATCTTTGTCTCCCTCCACGGCTCCCTTGGCCTCACCCAGGCCATCTCTTGGCTTTCCTACCGCTGTCTCTCCCGCGGCTTCATCCTCCACTCCTCCACCTGGTTCTATCTCACCCGTCGCCTCAGAGCCAGCTCTTGACTCTTCCTCTTCTCCTGCGCCACCTCTTGTCGCTGCTCCCTCCTCTGCGCGTACTTCGTCCATTCCCCCAGTCTCACCCTACACGCGCGGTGGGCGTCTGCGAGCTCTTCCTTCGCAGTCTCACCCTGTCGTCTCAAGTGACCCCGGTCTTCGCGCACTTGGTCTCACCACCTCTGGCCTGTCTGCAGCAGCGTCTGTCATACACCCCAGCACCGCACTTGGCTACTCTCTTGTCGAACAGGAATTCCGCTCAGCTCTATCCTCATCTGTAGCTGGATATGTTGCCTTGTGCTTCGCTGCCGCTGGCCTTTCTCCCCTTCCTCCTGAACCACTGACTGTGCAGGCTGCTCGTACAGCCTCTGACTCCCCGTTGTGGGAGCAGGCCATGAAGGCCGAACTCGATGCCCTGTCTGATCACGGCTTGTATGAGCTTGTCGATCTCCCACCGGGCCGCAAGGCCGTCGCTGCCAAGTGGGTGTACCGTCGTAAGTTGAATCCGGATAACACAGTTGAACGGTACAAGGCTCGTCTCACTGCCAAAGGGTTCTCTCATATCCCCGGTGTCGACTTTGACGAGACCTTCGCTCCAGTTGGTCGCTACACCACAGCCAGGGCTCTTCTCAGCCTAGTCGCTCAGCACGAACTGGAGCTTGAGCAGATGGACGTCAATAATGCCTTTCTACATGGCAAGTTGGATGAAGAGATTTACATGGTACAACCACCCGGCTTCTCTGATGGCACCGACCGGGTTTGGCGCCTACGCAAGGCTCTTTATGGCCTCAAACAGTCCCCACGGTGTTGGAACCAAGAGATCACATCTACCCTTGAGAAAGGGGGTTACAAACGGAGTGCCGTAGATCCGGCACTGTTTCTTGGGCCCCCCACTAAACCACTCTTTGCCATTCTTGTGTACGTGGACGACCTCCTCATTGCCTCTCCTGATGCTGCCTCTGTGACGGCCGCCAAGTCCTTGCTTCAAGCAGCATACAAGATGAAGGATCTTGGTCCAGCCCGTGTCTTTCTAGGAATGGAGTTGGAGCAGGACCGTGCACGTCGCGTCTTGCATGTGCATCAGGCTGCATATGTGCGTAGCCTGGAGGAGCGTTTCGCCCCACTCCTCGTGTCCATCCCCACAGCGTCCACACCCATGACGCCCGCTGGTCAGTCCCTGGAGCTCTCAAAGCTGGGGGAGACAGTTGACGTGACCGACTACCTCCGCGTCATTGGCTCCCTAATGTACGTTGCTATGACCACACGCACGGATGTGGCTTTTGCTGTGAAGTTCCTGTCTCAGTTCTCCCTGTGCCCCAGCGAGCGTCACCTCGAGGCATCATTGCGAGTGGTGCGATACGCTCTCTCCACCCCTCGTGTTGGGCTGCACTTTCGTTCACAGCCCTCGGTCGTAGTGGACGGCTTCACCGACAGTGACTGGGCACATGACTCTGATGCTCGTAGCCGTACAGGGTACATCTTTTTGGTTGGTGGCACTGCAGTCTCCTGGAAGAGTGGCAAGCAAGGGTGTGTAGCACGCAGCACTGCTGAGACTGAGTATGTCGCTCTTGGTGCAGGCACGTGTGAAGCTGTCTTGCTGTGTCGTCTGCTTCAACATTTGCGTGTTCCCATCCACTGCATCACTCTGCGCTGTGACAACCAAAGCACAAAAGCCATTGTTGAAAACAGTGGCATGCATCACTCACGCACCAAACACATCAATGTGGAGCATCATTTTGTTCGTGAATGCGTTGTTGCTGGCATCGTCCAAGTCGCGTGAGTGGATACACGATCCCAGAGAGCTGACTTTCTCACTAAGGCCCTCGGTCGAAACGTCTTCAAAAGTGTTGTTCGCTCTGTGGGTCTCATCAGTCCGCATGATCTATGTTGATTGTCGATGGTTTCTCTCTCTCACCTCTTGTGACTCTCTCATACGTGTGTGGGTTGCTTGTCTGCGGGTCATGGGGGAGTGTTGAAGTTCGTTGGCCACTCACAACTCTATGCCCTCTTGACTCTCACACTCTGCACACACTCTGTACAGATTAAATGACAATGGTCCCACCTGGGGAAGCGTCCGACGTGCCCATCCTGGTTGGAGCCGTTGTCGCCCTCAAGATGCTACTGCTGCTGGACCCAGGAATGCCCTTGGGCACAAACGTGACCATTGCATGACTCTCCATGGTTTTCTGTGACTCTCTGTAATGCGGTAGATGTTAGGGCCCGTACATTCTCACTGCCGTGCCCTGCATCATATTATCTTGCCTTGCATGTGATGGGGGAGCTGCATACTGTCCGGGTGCTGATCCTTAGGGGGCCACCGTGCCGGTCTTGACCGTGCATTGGTGAGTAGCCGCCCTTGGTTTATTCCGAGCGGTCGGGCTCGACCCCCAGGTGGCGGCACTTGCTCACCCGAGTTCGACACTCGTGGTGGGAGAGTGCTCACCGGTACTAGTCTCGCTCGTCCCCCCCGTCTCTCACTTGTCTTGTTTGAGTGCACAACTTTGCAAGCAAGTTACCGCATCCATGACGTCTCTCGCTTGGTGTGAATTGTTGCATTCACCCATCTCACCACACATGGGCTAGCCACGTAACTTCCTAGCAATTACACTCCGCGCTCTCTCGCGCCATGGCTGTGAAACCTGTGTTGGTGAACAGCCCTAAACACTTGCATTCTTGCATCCGTGCATTCTAACACCTCATACAGTAACGTGTGGTTGGGCGGAGCGTGGCCTTAGCACGGTTAGGGAGCCCCAACTCGAGCACGATGCTAGAGGTGTGGCTGCTGCCATCATGGAATCGAGCTTGCCCTCTCGAATGTAACTGAGAGCGGCTGCTCCCAAAGAAATATGGCAGCATGACCCCAGCATGATCAACACCCGACAACTAACCATATGCTAACGCAAACCAACCAGGCATGCAACCAACAATCCACATCATCCCAAAGTGTACATGGGCATGCCACATCCAGTTGTGAGCAACGAACGAAGTATGAGGCGTGAGAGTTTCATGAGAGATTGGTCGGCCCTTTGGCACAAGACTACGATTGTGAATGGCCCAAGGCATTAACAGCTGGTTGGGGAGAGTGCTTGCTTGCTCGCTGCTACCTCTAGCGACCACTTCATGTGTGTTGCAACCACTCTCCTGCTCAGATGCTTGTGTAGGGAGACCTGTGGACATTAATGATTGTGTTGGAAGGTGAGCACTCTGTGCGCATAACCAATCACGTAGTCAATACATGTCGGTAACAACACATCTGTCCACACTCTCGGACATGGAAGTTGAACCATTCTGCCATACAAGAAGTGCCCGGTGTGTCCCCCCATCACAAAACAATGTCCGAAGTGACAACCAAATATGAAAGAAAAAAATCATCATTTGGTAACGCCCCCTGTTACCCTTTCCAAAATTTAGCCCCTAGCTAGAGGCGCTAGGGTTTACGATGAAACACTTGGAACACTTGGAACATGGCCGGCGCCATTGCCATGGTGGTACACCTTGTCAACCACTTGCAGAAAATATGATCAAGGGTCCTAAACGTTCACCAAACCAGAACATGGTCCAGGAAAATTGCAGCATACTCAAACCAGCTTCAACAAATCATGGTTGCGACAGGAGGGATGCAAAAAAAATCATAACCAGGTAACGTCGAAAAACGAGGAAGCTCCAGACTTGCAGGGGGTGTGTTGGTGGGGAGGGTGGCTGTAACTATGTACAAAACGTCTGGAGGAGGGCTCTAGATGCATCCACAAGTGTGTCTGCTCAGTCTGCTCTTTGCTGCCTCAAGTCTGTTCGACTCCACGGGGTTCTCAGATCAAAGCGTTGGCAGTGCAGCGACGCACGCTGAGGGCATCAGAAGGGTCGTGCATGGAAGGAAAGAAGGTGGACCGCAGCTCGAACCCATCTGCCAAACAAGGCGAGGGAGGGAAGGGAAGGGGCAGGAGGGGTGGGGAGGGGGG
>SZWC01011066.1:20883-48844 GCA_023375785.1 Penium margaritaceum | reverse complement strand
GGGGGGGGGGGGGGGGGGGGGGGGGGGGGGGGCAACCAAATTCGCAAATGAGGACTCTTGCCCTCACACACACAGACGGTCAAAAAAATTGGAGGGTGCGAAACGAGAGGTGGGTACCTTATGCACGGAGATGGCCACCAGGGCGCCGCTTGCTCCTCCAGACAGCACCCACACTGTGAACTCCCATCGCCACGACCACACCCCTCTCGCTTGCGCTTTCTCTTCATCTTCATCTTGATGTTGACCTTGCGCGCCTCTCCTCTTGCCGCGGCTGCTGCTGACGCCGCCGGCACCGCCGCCGGCGCTACCGATGGTCGCGCTGCTGCTGCCGCTCAGGTCGCCACCTACGCCGTCTTTTGGGACAGCCAGGACCGCTCTCGCGCCGATTGCAGCGCCGAAAATCCCGCCGCTGACGCCATCGTCACCGCCGCCGCTGCGGCTGCTGGCATCATCGCCGCCACTGGCGCTGCTGCCGCTTCTGCTTTGACCGCCGTCGCCGCTGCCGCTGCCACTGCTGAAGCTCGCAAGGTTGGCGCTGCCGGCAGTGCCCGCCAGCGCGGAAGAGCCGAGCAGCCCATCCCCGGCCAAACCGTGCGCGAGGACGAGAAGAAGCAGCAGCTGCAGCGGTGGCGGCGTCAGCAAGGATCGACGGCAAGAGGAGGTGGGGGGCGAACGGTTGCACGCGGACGTTCGCGAGACTTTCATTTGGTCGTGAAGCAGCGAAGAGGGGGAAGGGAAAGGGGAGAGAGCGGAGAGAGCCGTGGGGTGAGGGCAGGGGGGGTGATCAGGTGACTGGCTTGGCTGACTCGGCTGGCTTGGCTGGCCAACGCCCAAGTGGTGGAGGCAACGCAAAAGTGAACGCTGTGTGGGGCTTTGTGGACTGGGAGTGCGGTGAGACCACGTGGAGAGGGTGAGCCGTCGAAGGGCGCTTTTGCGCGACGCCATGGCCGGGCGGAACTACGAGTTGCCCCCGTTCTCGAGTGACTATCTTGTATTTGCCCCCATTCGGAGGATTGTTATCCAATAGCCCCTAATTTTTGTTTTGCCGAACGGAGCGTAGATGGTGAACAGGTAGAAGTTGCGAGGCAGAACACGATTTTGAATTTGAAAAAATGAAGAGATTTTCAATAGGCGGTAAGTATACTTCGATGACAAGTTTTGACATGATCGAACATGTATACACAAGTCTCGCGGTGCAATGCGCTATTCGTGTACTAACAGAAATGCCCACTCGGAAATATTATGGACTCGTGTACGTCTGGAACGTAACACTTCCCCCCTTTTAGACACAACATCCCGGCGCGCCTAGAGATGTAGCCCAATAACGACGGTAATAGCCGTCGATCAAGTGATTGACATCTCAGAGGTTGTCGTAAGGTTCCCAGCTGTTGTGCGCGGCGTCATAGCCGTGCCACTTGACAAGATATTCTGTCGTTTTGCCTCGGGACGGAGTTATAATATGTCCATCGTTTCGGTCGATAGATCAGCGATGTCCATAGTCGAAAATGCAATGGCAACGGTGTCCAAAGTCGAAAACGGAAAGCCGGCGGTGTCCATAGTCCCGAACGAAATAACAGCGGTGCCCATATTTTTCATCGAGTGAGCGAAAACGGGCACAACTAATACATGTTTCATGCATGTCACATTTGATATGGAATTTGACTTCGAGCTTCGCCGATCATTGCGAGCTCGCAGGAGGAGTTTCGCGGCGAAACCTCCCTTCGAGCTCGCAATAACCTTGCCAACCCCCCCCCCCCATCTAAATCAGGGACTTTGTCGTAGGTTTGGGTGAGAGACAGCTTCCTAGCACTGTTGTCGCTAGCGTGGCAGTACAAGCCAGCCAGCTAACTCACTAGCACACGCAGGTGGAGGTGAGAACAGCAAGGGGTTGGCTAGGGACACAAACACAAGTGTCAGAAGCTGCAAATGTTGAAAATATGCAGAGAGAATGACAACTGAAGTCAGGACAACCTAAATAGTGTCACGGCCATACTGGATGCACACACACACACACGCGGCGCACAAGGTCCCTATTTTTCTAGCAGGACAAAACAGTGGAGAAAACACAGTTTTGGCCATAACTCCCTGCAGACACGTCAGAACGACGAGCCGTTTGAACCAGAACGGCCGCATCGACAAGATCTGCGTCGTGATAGGCTGCACGCCTACATACTGTCCCACAGCAAGGGTCTGAAAAATACGAGTCTTTTGGGCGTCCGTTGCCGCCGGCCGCGGTCTTCTGCCACCGTCGTCAGTCTCAGGGATCTGCACGTGAATGGACATGAGCCGAGGGGTCACCGTAAGCTGTGTACGACACACACAACAACACTCCTCCATGACCGGAGGGCGAAACACGTCCATGCACATGCAGACACTAACGTTGAACAGAACAGGAAACACACGGTCGCTGCAAGCAGCAAGCACAGCATAGGCAATGTGGCACATGAGGAATCAACCTGCAATAGGGATGGGGCAGAGTCCCACGGAACGAGTGGCCGCATGAAACTTCGAACGACCCAGAGCCTTGGTCAGAAAATCCGCGCACGACCCATCAGTGCCCACGTGGATGACTCGGATCTCACCACGATAAACCAGATCACGCACGAAGTGGTGCTCGACATTGATGTGCTTTGTGCGTGCATGGAACACACCTGAGTTCTTGGCGATGGCCTCAACGCTCATGTTGTCACACTGGAGAACCACGGGGGAAATGGACTGACGCAATGCACGCAACAGGCGGACGAGCCAGACGCACTCCGCTACACCGGCGCCTAGAGCAACATATTCTGCCTCAGCCGTGCTGCGTGCAATGCAGCCCTGCTTCCCACTTTGCCAAGACACTACAGTGCCTCCAATAAGAAAGATGTAGCCGGTGCGGCTTTTGCCATCTGGACTCCACGCCCTGTCACTGTCTGTGTACCCATCGAGCACAACTGACACCTGCTCGCGAAAGCACAGGCCGAAGCGTGCGGTGGACAGGATGTAGCGCACACACCGGACTGCGGCCTCCAGTGTTTGCTAGCGTGGAGCCTACAAGAACTGGGCGAGCAGGTTGACAGTGAAGGCAATGTCGGGCCGTGTCGTGGTGGCCAAGTACATGAGCGAGCCGATGACTCGCAGGTACAGGGTCACATTGACTTGCTCCCCCAGGTCAACTGGGTCATCCACCTTCAGGGCGGCCTGCCCCTCAGGGGTCATGGGCGTGGAGGCCGTGCGAACGGCTGCAAGGAGGTCGGCAAAGCACTCCCCCACTGTGGGGGAGTGCTTTGCCGACCTCCTTGCAGTCCCTGATGGACACAGAGTGTGCGGCGGGCACGGTCGCGCACGATCTCCATCCCCAAAACGACATCTGCCTCACGAAGATCTTTCATCTTGTAGGCCGAGGTGAGAACGGCCTTGGGCAGCGTTCTCTGCTCCCAGGTCGGGCGAGGCGATCAGAAGATCGTCCACGTAGACGAGGATGGATAAAGCGTTGCTGGGGACTGTGAGAGGAACAGGGATGGGTCAGCATCGCTCTGAACGTACCCAACTCGTATCAACGTGCTGGTGATCTCCTGATTCCAGCAGCGAGGTGACTGTTTCAAGCCGTACAAGGCCTTCCGCAGCCGGTACACGCAACCGGTACCATCCTCGAAGCCGAGAGGCTGGACCATGTCGATCTCCTCCTCAAGGTCACCGTTCAGGAACGCATTGTTGACATCCATCTGATGGAGTTCCCAGTCGTGCTGTGCCACCTGGCTCAACAAAGTGAGCGTGGTCGTCATTCGGCCAACAGGAGCAAAGGTCTCGGTGTAATCGACGCCAGGGACCTAAGAGAAGCCCTTTCCAATTAGGCGTGCTTTGTAGCGTTCCACAGTGCCGTTTGGTTTTAGCTTCTTGCAGAGAACCCACTTGGCCTTGATGGCCTTGCGGTTCTTCGGCAAGTCCACCAGCTCAAAAACGTCGTGCTCTCGGATGGCATCGAGCTCAGCCTAGCAGGCAACGCGCCATTGTTCAGCGTCCAGGGGTGACAAGGCCTCTGGTAGGTTGGTGGGATCGGGAGATAGCACTGGTACACTGCGTGTAGCCAGGGCATACGCCGCAGAGGGAGGGTTGACCTTCACCATGGACTCAGCGGCGTCATGAGCAAGACTGCGCTCATGAGCAAGTAGTGCTATACCAGTGGCACAGCCAGGGTGGACCTCAGTAAGGCCGCGAGCACTCAGGCCAAGGGCCTTTGTGCCCGGGTCACCGCTGACGACGCTACACGTGGGGCGTGGGCGGAGACGTCCGCCGGGTGCCCGTGTGTAGGGGTCCGACGGGGTAGGAGCAGTGTGCGCTACTAACGCACACACCAGTGTGGACTGTACGGCGGGTGCGTCACTCGAGGTTGGTGTGGCCTCAGTAGCCGGGGACGGGTCCACGGCAGACGCAGGCATGTCCGCGGTCGGAGGCAGGGACGACTCAGAGCCAGACACGGACGCGGACGTAGGATCCGGCAGATCCTCAGACGCAGAAGCAAGTGCGGGATCAGGCAGAGCCTCAGACGTGGAGGCAGACTCGGACGCGGACTCGGACAGGGGCGAGAGTGGAGATTCGGGGGCAGAGGAGCGAGCCACAGACGGGGCGGGGCTAGGGGTGCCGGTGGGCACAACCGCTGGGGACAGCCCCGGGGGTGCCGGCGACGGAGTGACCTCACTGGACGGGGGCACTGTGCCAACCGTGCCAGGAACCTCCCCCACACTACGCGGTTCGGAACACCCAAGGGCATGAGCAGCACGCAGAGCGTGGATGCGAGCAAGGTCGCAGAAGGTGAGATGCTTGAAGAAGAGGGTGTTACGGGACTCCACGATGCGGCGTCGCTCAGGGTCCCAGAATCGCCAGGCCTTCGACCACGGGGCGACGCCAACGAAGGCGCAGATGCGGCCCCGCGGAGAGAGCTTGCTCCCCTATTGCTCTGGTGTGAACCAGACGCAGGCAAGGGAGCCCCAGACATGGGCCAGGTGCAGATCCGCGCGACGCCCGTACCACAACTCGTAGGGCGTGCGGTGACCTGTGAGGGGGCCATGGGGAATGCGGTTCCAGACCGAGTTCATGTACGCCATGCCTTCGAAGGCAAAAGCCTCAGGCATGGCACTTTCGGCGCGCATGGCACGGACCGCATCCTCCATAGTGCGGTTCCAGCGCTCGGAGACACCGTTGTGCTGAGGGGTGGCAGGGGCAGAGAGGTTGTGGAAGAAGCCAAGCTCGGTGAAGGAGCGGGCCATGTCACCGAGGTACTCGCCGCCGCGGTCCGAGCAAAATGTCTGAAGGCGGTGGGGAGACTGGCGCTCGGCCATGACCAGCCAAATGCGGACTGCAATGGCGGCATCACTCTTCTGTCACAGGCTGTAGACCCAGCGCATGCGTGTGAAGTCATCAGTCAACGTCAGGATGTAGCGACCGCGGTCCTCCTGAAACTCGACAGGGAGCGGACCCATGAGGTCGGAGTGGACAAGCTCCAAGGGTCGACAGGCCCTGGAGACGGACGCAGGATAGGTGGATCTGTACATTTTGCCTTCAGCACAGGCCAGGCAGTTGGTCGTGGGTGGAGCCTCGAAGGACGCCGCATCAAGACCAAGAGCAGGCTGAGTGCGGATCAACCTGTCGACAGCCCCTAGGTGCACATGACAGAGGCGTCGATGTAGGAGACGGTGATGCTCGGGGGACAGAGCACCATTGACGAAAACACGGGCAGTGGGATACGGAGGCAAGGGAGGGACACTCGTAGAGGACCCAGAGATGTGATACAGATCATCGACGACCGTCCCACTGAGGACGGTCTCCTCGGTGTCGCACACAAAGATGCGAGCATCAGCAGCTGTGTGCGTGACACCTAGGCCAATCTTCGTGCAAGCACGGACAGACAGGAGGCTGAGTTCCAGATCAGGGACAAAGAGGACGTCGGATATGTATACGGGACCAGCAGGCCCGGTGAACTGCACTACCCCAACACCCTGGACAGGGACCTCATGGCCAGCTACAGCGCAAACAGAGCGAACAATGTGAACAAAGCAAACGACCCAGGTGGCATCGGTGGCACGCGTACAGGGGGCAACGTGGCACTCAACGATGGAACGAGGCGCGGTAGCAGGACGCTCGGCGGGGGACATGACAAGGCGACCAGCGGAGCGCACATGAAAAGCATGCAGCCAAGACACATCATCAGGTCCATCACATGCACACGGTTGGGCGTGCGGACCACCACAGGCATCATCACACGACGACACAGACAGTCCACAGGCAGTGGGACCCCTCGACTCAGTCAACTCACTTGCACCTTCCTGAGAGGAGCGCAAGGCGAGAAGCTAGTACAGCTCGGCGATCGTCCTGTCGCGTTCGGCGAGAAGCTGGTCGCGAGGATCCGCGGAGCGTATAGTGGCGGCGAACTCCTCTAGGATGGCTGCGGTAGTGGCGGCCAAACGAGCGGTCGCACCGGACGTCTGGCGCATGCACGCCTCGTGCACCTGCTGCAGCCCACGGGTGACCTTGGCCCAGTCCAACGAGCGGCCTGTCAGGCGTGTGCAGTCGGGATAGCGATGGTCACCCCCGTAATTGAAGCACACGAGCCAGCGGCCCGTCGTACCGGCGGAGCTGCTGCTTCCACTGCTACTGCTACTGCCGCCGCCGCTGCCGCTGCTCCGGCTGCTGTTGCTGCGGCTGACACTGCAAGTGCTGGTGCCGTTGCTTGTCCCACCGCTGGAACCACTACTTGACGATTTGTGGTCCTTCTTCCCCTGAGCTGGAGCCGCTGTTACTGTAGACGGCGAAGAGGAGGATGCGACGGCAACTGCAGCTGAAGCGGTGCTGCGACGGGCACGGTTCGCGGCGTCCATGCCGGCTACCTCCAGGAAGTGGAGGGTGGCCCAGCGTAGCAGTGTCCCGTCACTCGCCATGTCGCGAAGCAGAGTCTGGTTGAAGTTACTGAAGACGCGCGCGTAGTCAGGATGGATGCCGTAGAGGATGATCTGGAGGGCGGAGTATTGTGCAGGGGCGTCGTCTCCCAGCTCCTCGTTCAACTGGATCGCCCGGTGCCAGTAGTCAGCTGCGGACTCCTGAGCAGTCTGACAGAGGGATTTGAAGTCGGCAAGGCGTTGGGACGTCAGGGCCAAGGTGGCGCCCTAAAAAAGAGTGACAGCCAGTGCCCACGCCTCGCGAGGGTCAGCTCCCGAGTCGGTCAGCGGATCGCCAAGGAACCGACTGAAGTCTTTGGTGAAGTCTGGGACGGCTTTCAGCAGACCGGAGGCGACGCAGATTGTCATCTGCGTCTGGGCGGGGTCAGACGCCTGGTATGGGGTGAGATAGTAGGCGAGGACTCCCTCGCTCATGGCCCACATGCGGAAGTGCGGCTCCCAAGACTTGAAGTCGTTCCCAGTCCGGAAGACGGGCGGGTCCGACTCAAACCACTTGGGTGGCTTGACTGTCGGCAGAGCGACGGGTGAAGTCACTACGGGACCAGGCATGGTGGAGGCAACCCCCTTGTCCAGGGGGGCCCTCAGAGCCAGCTCCTCAAAGCTCAGAGGGCGGCGAGATGAGCTCAGGCCGGCGTCGGTGCTGGAACTCGTGCCCTGGAGGGCGGCATTGGGGCCAATGCCGCCAGGTGGATGAGGCATGCTCGCAGCATCTCCTCCTCATCCTCCTCGCTAGAGTCGGAGAGGGTCTCCGCAACCTCGTCTGCATTGCCGCTGTGAGCGAGATGGTCCTTGCTTGGGTTTGCGGACGGGTGCTGCTGCTGCTGGACCTGCTGCTGCTGGAGCAGTAAGCCCCTGATCAAGTCCTGCAGCTCGGTGACCTGCTTCGTCAAAGTGTTGCGGGTCTCCGCCTATAAGTCAGCCAGTGCGCGTACTTGGCACGCCAATGTCGTTGGGCTCGGCGGCCGCTGCTACTGCTGCTGTTACGGTGGCTGCTGTTGTTGCGGCGGCGGCTGCTGCTGTCGATGCTGCTGTTGCTGCTGCTGCGACTGCTGCTGCTGTAGTGGTTGCTGCTCCTGCTGCTGTTGCTGTTGCCGCTGTGGTGATGACGGCGGCGGCCGACGTTGGCCAGTGACGGTGCTGCCCTCTGCAGCTGCGTCGGTAGCGGCGCTGGAGGGGGTAAGCTTCGGCATGCCGGAAGGTTCCCCCCTTTTCCCTTTTTTCTTGTGTTGTTGCGGAACACCTTAGTGCGGAAACTCACCTCTGTGGAGCCCCTCCGTTGACCCTCTCTGTGGAACCCCTCCGCGGACCCCCTCCGCAGTGCTCTTCACCGCGGAAGTTCACCGTGGACTGTCGCGGATCGGCTCGGGCTGGACGCGGTCGCGTTGGTCACGTCGGCGTGGAACGACGTGGAGTGCCGCGAGCAGCCATCGCGATTGCGTCGATGCGGAACGCGTCGGGGTGTCGCGAGCTGCCGGGGCACCTCCGTCGGTGTGTTCCGCGACCACCGCAGGACTGCCGCGTCTGTCGACCGCGGAGTCACCGCGGAGCTGCCGTGAACTCACGACGTCGGATCCACCGCGGACGACCGCTCGTGTGTTCCAAAAACGCCACGGATCAGTTGCGGTGGAACGTCGTGGATCCGTGGAACACCACGGATCTGCCGCAGTACTGTCACCACGGAGTGACGGGTTCGGAATGCCGCGTGCGATCACGGTGGTTCCGCGACACTCCTTGCGCGTTCCGTTGCGGTCGCGGAGCTGCCGCGTCCATTGAGCCGTGGAGCACCGCGGAGCACTGCAGAGTGGTTGCTGCTACCGTGGAACAGCTGCCGCGGAGCTGTAAAAACAGACGTCGCGGAGCTCTTAAAAGAACGGTCGGAACGGTGGTGGGTCCTCCCAGGACCTTTTGCCGAGCCAGGGGACGCTGCTGCTGCTACTACTCAAGGCAACGGCTGCGGTCGCTCACTGCTACTGCGGTTGCTGCGCCTTTGCTACGCAGCTGTGTGAGCACTGGCTTGCGGCTCTGATACCATGAGAGACACCTGCCTAGCACTGCTTTCGCTGGCGTGGCAGTACAAGCCAGCCAGCTAACTCACTAGCACACACAGGTGGAGGTGAGAACAACAAGGGGTTGGCTAGGGACACAAACACAAGTGTCAGAAGCTGCAAATGTTGAAAATATGCAGAGAGAATGACGACTGAAGTCAGGACAATCTAAATAGTATCACGACCCTACTGGATGCACACACACACGCGGCGCACAAGGGCGCTATTTTTCTAGCAGGATAAAACAGTGGCAAAAACTCAGTTTTGGCCATAACTCCTTGCAGAAATGTCAGAACGACGAGCCGTTTGAACCAGAACGGCCACATGGACAAGATCTGCATCCTGAGAGGCTGCATGCCTACGTGCTGTCCCACAGCATTGGTCTAAAAAATACGAGAGTTTTTTGGGCGTCCGTTGCCGCCGGCCGCCGGTCTTCTGCCACAGTCATTAGTCTCAGGGATCTGCACGTGAATGGACATGAGCCGAGGGGTCACCGTAAGCTGTGTACAACACACACAACAACATTTGGGGGGGGGGTTTGTAGGATGCGGCCATGCTGTGATAGAAGAAAGGGCTCCTGCCGGGCCCCGTTACTGTGGGGCCCGGCAGGTGCCCGGGCAAGTAAAAAGATATAACCCAAACCCCCCAGTGTAAGTAGGGGGTTTGTCGGATATTGGGGAGGGGGATTGCGAGATGCGGTGCACGTGTGATGGAAAAAAGGGAATCTGCCGGGCAAGTAAAAAAATAGAACCCAAACCCCCCAGTGTAACTAGGGAGTTTGTCGGATATTGGGGGGGGGGGTTTGCGACATGCGACGCACGTGTGATAGAAGGGAATCTGCCGGGCCCAGCTACTGCGTGGCCCGACAGATGCCCGGGAAAGTAAAAAAAAGGGACCAAATAGCTCAGATACCCATAAAATGCAAAGTGTGACTCTGATCCGCCCGGTAGCGGCAAAAAAAAATCAAAAGCCCAGTGGAAAATCATGCTCGCTCGCGGCATGCGTCGACGGGCGAGCATGAAAAAATACTGCATGCGGACATCGCTTCCTTGCGATCGAGTGAAAACACCCTTATTTTGTTTTGGATAATTTCTTGTAAACGCAAATGTAGCGTGGCAGTGCCACGCCGACCGGTCAAAGGAACCACGTGGCTTGAGCGGGTTCACCTGGACTGTGGGCGGTGAGACGGGATGGCTTAGCTGGAAAACCTAGGCAGCAGGTTGGGGCAGCGGCGTTGTTGATGTAGCGTGCGGACTTCTATGCTCATTGCTTAAGTCTGCTGCCCCCTCAGTCTGCTGCTCTAATGTCCAAGTCTGGAAGCTCTGGGTTTGTTACTCTGAAACGCGCGCGCCAGTGTTAGCGCCAGAAAGCAGCTGAAAACTGAAAGTGACTGATTAGGAATGAAGAATGAGCAACAATGGGAGATCCGTCCAAGTTCTAGCTCCCCCCCACTAGTGTAGAACTTGTTACTCAGCTAACCAGCCAATCAGAAAATAGTGCTAGACCTATTTTCTGGCAGGCAGGGTTTTCTCGGTGAGCCCTGCCAGACGCCCGACAGCCCAAAACCCGGGCGCCGTCCGTTTTGCCTGAAAATTGGACCATACCATAATACCAACGCTGCAAACGCAGTCGTGCGGTCAGAATTAGCTAGAAGAAAGAGGCAAGGAGTTATGGTTGCCGAAACCCGGGCACTGCCTACGATGGTCAGCGATGCCAAACAGGGCCATACAGCTGGAGACCTTGACCCCAGGCACCGCATGATGCTGCAGACACAATGCCACAACCAGACACAGCGCTAGGTGCATGCAGACAACATCTGCAGTGGCAGTGACCGCCGGCGGCCCGACCGCCGAGGAGGCCTGCCGATGGAGCTGAGCGCATCGCCAGAGGGAGGAGGCTCCAGCGATGGGTGAGTGGGCCTCGGCGTGCGTCGGCTCCACCAAGCGACACTCCAGCGGCGTCAAGTGTCGCCGTCAGTCATCTGCACGCCAATGTACACAAGCCGGGAGGACCCAACAGAGTACAATGAGAGATGGACAAAAACCAACACTCCCCCATGACTCACAGGCGTAGTGCACATGTGCGGGGAGAGACACAGTCAACGACCAAACTCCCCCAGTCCAAGCAAAAACGCAAGCAGGGACAGAGAGAGTCACTCACGGACGTATGCCGACTGAACTCACAGCCTTCTTAAACGAGTCGCGCTTCAGTACCTTGGTCAAGAAGTCAGCCAACTGTCGTGCTGTCTCAACCCACACGATGTTGATGCTGTTGTCATGCAACAATGAACGCACATAGTGATACTCAACGTGGATGTGCTTTGTGCGTGTGTGATGCATGCCGTCATTGTCCGCGATGGCCATGGCACTCTCATTGTCACAATGCAACGTGATGGATGCGACAAACTGACGCAACTCAGACAACAGACGACGCAACCACACACTCTCACATGTGCCTGAGCCAAGAGCAACATACTCGGCCTCAGTAGTGTTGCGTGCAATGCACCCCTGCTTGCCGCTGTGAAGGATACAGCTGTGCCGCGAATCAGAAAGATCCAGCCTGTGCGACTCTTACCGTCCGGACTACCGGCCCAGTCACTTTTGGTGTAGCCCACGGCGACTACAGACGGCTGATGGCGGAACATGAGATCTCGCCGAGGAGTCGAAACGACATAGCGTAGTACTCGGATCGTAGCCTCATAGTGGAGGTGACGCGGCTCCTGAGAAAACTGGGCCAAGAGGTTGACGGCGAATGCGATGTCTCGGCGCGTCGTCGTCACCAGGAACATTAGTGACCCGATGACTTGCAGGTACGTGGTCATGTCAACTGGCTCCCCCACAATAGTTGGGTCAGCTTCTTCAGCTTCACCTGACCATCGGGTGACATGGGTGAGGATGCCTTCGGCACGAGTGGCATGTCCTGTGCAAAGCGGGTGGCCAGCGTCTACAAATAGGCGGCCTGGTGGATGTGCAGGACGCCCTGGGAGTGATCATGCTCGAGCTCCATGCCCAAGAAGACTCTGGCAGATCCGAGATCCTTCATCTGGCAGGCGGCGTGCAGCAAGTCCTTGACACGCAGGATGGCAGCCGTGTCTGGCGACGCAATGAGGAGATTGTCGACGTAAACCAGAACAGCAACGAAATTCTGGCCTCGCGGACTGACAAACAGTGCGGGGTGAGCGGTGCTGCATTGGAGCCCGCTAGGAAGGAGCGTGCTGCTGATTTCTTGGTTCTAGCACCGAGGCGACTGCTTCAAGCCATACAGGGCCTTACACAGTCGCTAGAATCTCCCAGTGCCATCGTCAAAGCCTGGGGGCTGCAGCATATAGAGCTCCTCACCCTCCAGTGAACCATGGAGAAAGGCGTTGCTCACATCCATTTGATTTAGCTCCAACCCATGCTGGGCGACCAGGCTGAAGAGCGCCCGGCAAGTGGAGAACCGACCATCTGGAGCAAAGATCTGGTCGTAGTCGACCCCAGGAATCTGGGCAAACCCCTTGGCTATAAGGCGGGCCTTCTACTTGTCCAAGAACCCGTTGGACTTCCACTTGCGCCGAAAGACCCAATTGGCGCCGATGGCCTTCCGACCTGGAGGAAGGTCGACGAGGTCGTACACATGGTGCTCTCGGATAGCGGCGAGCTCATCGGCACAGGCAGCGTCCCAGTGTACGGCTTCAGGAGAGGCTCGTGCCTCGCGGAGGGTGGCTGGGTCCTCCAGGCGTGTTGTGAAGCAGACTGAGAGAGCGTGTGTATCTCGAGTCCCAGGTGGGATGCGCGTGAGTGCAGCCACGATAGTGTGCCGAGACTCGTGATGAAGCATGGCGTAGCCCAGTATGGAGTTCGGGTGAAGGTCTGCAATGATGGCCAAGGTGGTTAAGCCGAGGGCCTTGGTGCCAGGGTCCCCACTCACGACCGTGGGAGTGGAGGAGACATGTGGGGCCACGGGGGGTCGAGGCGCCACTGAGCGCGGTGCGACGGTCTGCGCGCTCACCGACGGTCTTGGTCGGAGGCTGCCGCCTGGGCCACGTGTATAGCGTGGCAGGGCAGGCGATGGCACTGAGTCCGACGGGCCAATGGAGGCGGACGGGGTTGCTGGCCCAGAGGTGCCGGCGGATGCGATCGGGGCTGCTGGCCCGGAGGGGCCAGTGGGCGCGACAGGAGCTGTTGGCCCGGAGGGGCTAACGGACGCAACTGGGGCTGCCGGTTTGTCGGGACCTGCGGACATGACTGGGGCTGCCGGCTCAAAGGGAACAGTGTACACGGCTGGGACTGCTGGCCGGAGGGGCCAGCGGGCGTGACCGGAGCTGCTGGCCCGAAGGGGCCAGCGGACGCAACTAGGGCTGCCCGTCCGTCGGGACCAGCGGACGCAACTGGGGCTGTCGGCTCATAGGGACCAGTGTACACGACTGGGGCTGCCGGCCCGGAGGGACCAGCGGACGTGACTGGGACTGCTGGCCCGGAGGGACCAGCGGACGTGACTGGGGTTGCCGGTCCGTCAGGACTAGCGGACGTGACTGGGACTGCCGGCTCTGAGGGACCAGTGTACACGACCAAAGCTGCCGACCCGGAGGGACCAGCGGACGCGACTGGGGCTGTAGGCCCGAATGGACCAGCGGACGCGACTGGGGCTGTCGGCTCAGAGGGACCTGTGTACACGACCGGGGGTGCCGGCCCGGAGGGACAAGCGGACGCGATTGGGACTGCTGGTCCGGAGGGACCAGCAGAGGCGACTGGGACTGCTGGCTCAGAGGGACTAAGGGATGTGTCACCCGGAAGTGGCAGGACGGAGGACGGATTCACCACTCCCCCACGCGACGTGATAGACACGGACGAGTCGGAGCGAATGAGGCCGCGAGGAAACAAGTCCTCAAAGAAGAGGGCATCCCAGGACTCGACGATGTAGTGCCGAGAGGGATCCCAGAAGCGCCAGGCCTTTGACTGACGAGAGACACCGAGGAAGGTGTAGGGACGTATGCGGGGGGCGAGCTTGCTGCCCTGCTGCGGGGCGGGCAGCCACCTAATGGCCACGCAGCCCCAGACACGAGCCGGGCGGAGGTCAGCTCGCTGACCGCACCAATGCTGGTACGGCGTGGACTGGCGGGGAAGGGGACCGTGGGGAATCCAGTTCCAGACCCAAGTCATGTCGGCCATGGCTTCAAAATAGAAGCCATCGTAGAGACCGGACTCGACCCGCATGGTACGGACGACGTTGGCCATGGTACGGTTCCACCATTCGGAGACACTGTTCTGGGCGGGCGTGTAGGGCGCAGATGTCTCATGGTGGATCCCGCGGGAGGCGAGAAAGGTCGTGGCCTCACCCATGTACTCACCACCGCGATCGGAGCACAAGCGGTGAAGAAAGCGGCCACACTCGTGCTCCGCGAGGACAAGCCAGTCCTGGATGGCTCGGGCGACATCGCTCTTGTACCGAAGGCAGAAGACCCAGCGGTAGCGAGAATAGCCGTTAGTGAGTGTGAGGACATAACGGCCGAGCTCGCAGACGGACTCAGTAGGGAGAGGGCCCATGACGCCGGAATGGACAAGGTCGAGAGGGGCGGATATACGGGAGGAAGACAAAGGGTACGTGGACCGGTGCATTTTCCCCTGAGCGAAACCAATGCACTCAGTGGGGCACGGGAGGGGGAAATTCTCCTGGTCAAGGTCCTTGGCCGGCTGGGTGCGGAGCATGCTGTCTACGGGGGCAGAGTGGACGTGGCAGAGGCGGCGGTGCAAGAGGCGAGTGTGCTGAGGAGAAAGCGTACTGGTGACAAACACATGACCTGTGGTGGCCGACAGGGAGGAGACGGAAGGAGAGGAGGAGAGGCGTGGTACATGCAACAGGTTGCCACGGGCGGTGGCGTGTAGTACAACAAGACCAGATGGACGCAGCGACATAGTGCCAACACCACGCGAGTGCACAACGTCCATGCTCATGCGGTCAAGGACAGTGACGGACAGGAGGCTGAGCTCGAGACCAGGGACGAAGAGGACATCGATCAGAAAGACGTCACCGGAAGGACCACGGAAATGAACGACACCAACACCACAGACAGGCAATACCTGTCCGGAGCCTATCCGGACAGCGGAGACATCGCCAACAGGACCGAGCATACTAAAGGCCTCATGAGAGGCCATCATGTGATGCATGGTCCCGTACTCGATGATCCAGGTCTCGACAGGGTCCTGGACCGGGGTCGCCACATCACTAACGGTCACATGACAGCAAGCAAGGGACGGAGACGCGATGGAAGGAGGCGCGAATCGAGACTACCAATCGTCAAGCCATGTAACGTCGTCATGGGAAGGGATAGCGGAGGCCATGGGAGACGACAAGACAGACGAGGAAACGAGACACAACCGTAGCTCAGTCTCAGTCATGCAGGGCTGGGCAGGAGAGCGGGAAGTGATGCAACTCGCACTTCCCTGGGGAGGAGGACGAGGCAGGCCGAGCTGGAGCGCGATGAACTGCTCCAACTGACGCTCACAGGAGGACGACCCGGGAGTGTAGACGGAGTACGGGGTGATGGCGCCGAAGCCCGGGTAGAAGGAGGACTGTGTCGGTGCCGACTGCTGCGAAGCTGGTGTCCGCTGGACTGGGGAAGCAACCAGAGTGGTGGAGCTGCTGGATGAGGCCAAAGTGTCAGGGTCGACGCCAGCTACGGCGGCAGAGGCAAGACGTCGCTCCCGCTGGCGACACATGGTGGCGATGACGCGCACCTCGTCCGTTGGTAGAGGGCACGTGTACCACCTGTTCGCGGGCTGGCCATAGTTGTGGCAGACCGAGCCTCCACCGCTGGACCCGGTCGACGGTCGCTACTACTGCTGTTGCTGACCCTTGCCTTTCTTGTTCTGATGCTTCTTCTTCCCCGACGACGATGAGGTAGTTGTGACGGGGGAGGCGACGGCCACGGAGGCGATGGCAGAGGAGACGAGAGCCTCCGTGCGCTAGAGGCGGGACTCCAGACGAGTTTCCTCAATCCGGAGGAAGATCTCATATGCCCAAGGCATGAGGGTGCCCTGGGCCGCCATGGTGGAGAGGACATTGTGAGAGTAGTGGACGAAGACGTCCGTGTACGAGTCGGTGGCACCGCGCTTGATGGTAAGGAGCACGACCAGAGGGGGTGGGGCAGAGGTCTCGAGGCGACGAAGGATGTCCTCCGCCCGCTGCGAGTAGGAGGTGACCGTCTCGGTCTACCCCATGTGCAGTTGAACTCCTGTAGCAGGCGGCTGATCTCAGCCTCGCTGGACAGGCGATGGGGACGAGTGAGGACGTGCCACGTGGCTGCAGGGTCTGGGCTGGTGCCAGCGGTGAAGTCGCCTAAGCAGGGCTTGAGGGCGAGGCGGGAAGCCGGAGGGACGACAGGGACTAGAGCGCGGACGACACGACCAGTGTCATGTAACTGGCCGGCTAGGGTGGCGTCATACGGTAGGGTGTAGTATGCCCACAGGCCCTCACCCTGCACCCAGATCCGGAAGCTGAGCTCCCAGCTCCGGAACTTCTCGCCGGCTTGAAGCGGCGGCGGCGGCGTCTCGAAGTCCTTTTGCCTACGGCCGGCACCCACAGTGGGGCCAAGGATGGAGGTCACTGTCTGCCGCTGGCGCTGAGTTTGCTGCTGCGCCAGGTAGTGCATGGCAGCAGACACAACTGGGCTGGCGTGTCCTGGAGGGATGAAGGATGGTGGCACACTGGTGGCATTCCAAGAGACCAACGGCTGTAGTGCCGCAAGCTGCTGCGTCAGGGCGGCGAGCTGTTGTTGAAGAGCAACGAGGGGGGTCAGGGTTGTCGCCAACGATGCCAGAGGGCTGCTGCCGTTGCTGCTTCTGCTACTGCTGCTACTGCTCCTGCTGCTGCTTCTGCTCCTGCTGCTCCTGGTGCTTCTACTGCTCTTGTTGCTGCTGCTGCTGCTACTGGTGCTGCTGCTGCTGCTTCTGCTGTTGCTGCTGCTGTTGTTGTTGTTGCTGCTATTGCTGTTACTGTTGTTGCTACTGCAGCCGCTGCAAGAAAGGGGGGGTGGGGATCCCCCAACAGAGGAGGACCCCTCCCCAGTGGGGCTACCAGCCATGGTTTGATGCCCCTCTGTTTTTTTTGTGTTGCTCACTTCAGCAGTGATGTCAGGTGAGGGCGGTGGACGTCCTGCCCACCCTTAGGTTTTCTTCCCCCTTTCCTTGCCCCCCTTTTTTTTGTTTTTTTTGTGACTTGTTGACGTCAGCAGTAATGTCAGTAGCGGGATGCTAAAGTCAGTAGTGGCGGTTGTTGGGGCTGCTGCTGCAGCTGCTATTACTGCTGCTACTACTGCTGCAGCTGCTGCTCCAGCTGCTACTACAGTTGCTCCTGCTACTGTTGGTGCTGTTGCTGCTACTATTGTACTTGTTGCTGCTACTGCTGCTACGGCTGCTGCTGTTGCTACTGCTGCTATTGCTACGGCTGTAGTTGCAATAGCAATTGCTGCTGCTGCGGGCTACTACGGCTGCTGTGGTTGCTGCAATAGCAAAGGCAGCTGTTGCAGCCACGGCAGCGAAGCTGGTGGGGTGGGGGATTTTTTCTCTTGGATTTTTTTGTTTTGTTTTATCTTCTCTCATCTGTCACAGCGGGCAGCTGCCCGTTGTTGGCTGCAAGCAGCGGGCTGCTGCTCGCTGGCAGTGAGCTGCTGCTCGGTGGCAGCAGGCTACTGCTCGTTGCTCGCTCGATGCAGGCATCGAGCAGCAGCAGCCGCTGCTGGCTGCTGCCGGCAGCTGCTCGCTGCTGCTGCTCCTACAGCTGGCTGCTGCTGCGGCTCGCTGCTGCTACTGCTACAGCCTGCTGCTGCAACTGCTGCTTGCTACCGCTCCTGCTCGCTGCTGCTGCGGGCTGCTTATGTGGGCTGCTGCTGCGGGTTGCTGCTGCTGGGAGCTGCTGCCGCGGGCTGCTGCGAGCTGCTGCTTCTGCCTGCTGCTGCCGCTGCACGCAGCTACTGCTAGCTGCTGCTGCCACTTCTCGCTGTCGTTGCCTGTGGCTGCCACTGATGCAGACCGCTGCTGCTATGTGATGGTGCTAGTCACTGCACCTGGGTGACGTTGTAGTGTGATCGTTGCTCGCAGGTATCGGATGCGGCCTGCCGCTCACCTCCTCGTGTCACGCGTGGGGGTCAGCGCTACCAAAAACTTTTGGTAGCATTTCCCCTGGCCCAGTGGCCGTGGGAACAAATCTGACGCCACCACGAGGGGGGTCAATGCTGCCGGAAAAAATCCGGCAGCATTTCCCCTGCACTGGTGCGTATGGGGGTCTGACGGCGTTGTCTGGCACCTGTACGCCAGTCTTCTGCTGCTGCTGCTACGCTCTGGCTCTGATACCAAGCTGGAAAACCTACGCAGCAGGTTGGGGCAGTGGCGTTGTTGATGCAGCGTGCAAGCTTCCACGCTCGTTGCTTAAGTCTGCTGCCCCCTCAGTTCGCTGCTCTAGAGTCTAAGTCTGGAAGCTCTGGGTTTGTTACTCAGAAACGCGCGCGCCAGTGTTAGCACCAGAAAGAAGCTGAAAGCTGAAAGTGACTGATTAGGAATGAAGAACGAGCAACAATGGGAGACCCCTCCAAGTTCTAGATCCTCCCCACTAGTGTAGAACTTGTTACTCAGCTAACCAGCCAATCAGAAAACAGTCCTAGACCTATTTTCTGGCAGGCAGGGTTTTCTCGTTGAGCCCTGCCAGACGCCCCACAGCCCAAAACCCGGTCGTCGTCCGTTTTGCCTGAAAACTGGACCATACCATAGTACCGACGCTGCAAACGCAATCGTGCGATCAGAATCAGCTAGAAAAATAGCAGCAAGGAGTTATGGCTGCCCGGATCCGGGTAGTGCCTACGACAGTCAGCGATGCCAAATAGGGCAATACAGCAGGAGACCTGGACCCTAGGCACCGCATGATGCCGCAGACGCAATGCCACAACCAGACACAGCAGTAGGTGCATGCAGACAGCATCTGCAGTGGCAGTGACCGCCGGCGGCCCGACCGCCGAGGAAGCCTGCCGATGGAGCTGAGCGCATCGCCAGAGGGAGGAGGCTCCAGCGAAGGGTGAGTGGGCGTCGGCTCCACCGAGCGACACTCCAATGGCGTCAAGTCTCGCCGTCAGTCATCTGCACGCCGATGTACAAAAGCCAGGAGGACACAATAGAGTACAATGAGAGGTGGATGAAAACCAACAGGCTTGAGGGTCGGAAACCCTCAAGCAATGTGGTTTCGGCCTAGTCGGCCAAGGATTCAGTCGAATCCGTTACATTGGTATCAGAGCTCCAGGGCTCGAATCCCATGTCGGGATTACTGGAGATGCCGAGGCGGCTCTCACTCCTAGCGGGGGGGAATGTAGCGTGGCAATGCTACGCCGACCGGTCGAAGGAGCTACGTGGCTCGAGCGGGGACACCTGAACTATGGGCGGTGAGATGGGATAGTTTGAGGGTCGGAGACCCTCAAGCACCTCGGTTTCGGCCTAGACGGTCAAGGATTCCGTCGAATCTGTTACATCAAGCCTATTATTTTTACACACAAACCGCATTGAAACAATACCTCGAATTACATTCGACGTTTTAGGGTTTTGTTTTTACGCGGGCTCCTGCTGGGCCCCGTGGTAGCGGGGCCCAGCAGGTTCCCTTTCAACGCACGGGGAGTCTCAAACTCCCCTCAAAATCTAAACAAACCTCCCCCCGTTAGCATCACAAACCCTTCAACGAAGAGGTTTGTGATACTAGCGGAGGGCGCCGCATACCATGCATCGTCAGCGCATGGCATGTGGTCTCGCCATGCATTTTTGTCTGTTTTCTTTGTTATTGGCGTGGCGGTAGCGGCGGCTATGGGTAGTTACGTTATTTTCACCCGACGGCTGATGGATATATTTCTACTATTCGGGTATCTCGTATAGTAACCCAAAAGAATATAAAACTATTTTTTCGCCTAGCGGCTGATGGGTATATTTCTACTATTCGGGTATCTCATATAGTAACCCAAAAAGAAAACCCAAATCCCCATTGTAACTAGGGGGGTTGTCAGATATTGGGGGTGGGAGGGTTGCAACATGACGCGCATCCTATCGTAAGTTTTGGATTTCGCTCTTGTGACCTCCAAAACTCGCGACAGGGTTACTTCTGACATCGGCGATGCTAATGTCAGCGTCGTCAACTTCACCCTCGAAGTCGGTGAAGTCCAACTTCGAGGGCGTGGATGTAGTTGTTTGTTTGTTTTTCCGTTTTCGCTCGCACGACGAAAGACATGGGCACCGCTGTCATGTCAATTTTTACTATGGACAGCGCCGGCTTTCCGTTTTTTACTCTGGACACCACCGGCAGTTTGTTTTCGACTATGGACTCCGCGGATTTATCGACCAAAACGATGGACTCCGGCTTTCCAACGTACCAAGAATTACATTGTTCCGTGGAGGAACGGTCGAAATATGGTCGTTTCCATGAACCATGGCAATCTGCCGCTGGCAGTACCACTAGCGGTGGTGACGACCGCCCAAAGTGCCCTCTCCGGAAATAACGCATCGGGGCGCCATTCCGAAGCACCCTTAGCCCCTCAATGATCCTTGATTCATTGAATATCTGGGCCCCAAGGTGTGCTTCGGTCTTGTTGGGTCTTCCGAGGGTCGAGCCTTGGTCCTTCGGGATGAATTTCCGTCACCTTTTTTCACGTCGGCCATTTCAACCTTTGGTCGGGCATAACTTCCTCAATTCTTGATGGATCGATCCCGCTCTTGGATTAATCTCACACGGTTTTTCCTGTAGGTTCTAAATCTGCATTCAGATTGCACATTCAAGGAAGCATCAAGCTGTGATCAGTGCTGTTGGCAGTGTCCAGCTTACACTACCCCTCTCCCCCTTTAGGAGCGAGCCGCCCCAGTACGCTCTTGGTAATCACGGAGGATTGCATTCAACCCGCCAACGTTGAAGTTGCAGGTAGGCTCTCATTAGGCTGTGGACCGCATCATAGCCCTTCCAATTGACCAGGTACTCCTATCCACAACCACGGCGACGGTGGTCAAGGATGGCCTCTACCTCAAACTCTTGCTCGTCCTCGATCACCACCGGAGTGGGAGGCTCACAACTGCGGCCAGGAAAATACTCGGCCGGATCATGGTAGAGCTTGAGCTTGGAGATATGGATCATGTTGTGGATTGGCATGGAAGGTGGAAGAGCCAACCGCGCCACCATGGATGTCCGCATTTTAAGAGCCTTGAATGGATCAAGCCACCAGGATATCAACTTGTCCGACCGAACCCCGCAAAGCTTGACGTGTGCGCTGTTGAGAAACACGCGATCACCGGCCTTGAGCGTTGTGTCTGCGTGTCTGTGGTCCGCTTGCAATTTCTGCTGCTCTTGCGCCTTTGCCAATGCATGCCGCGTCGCCGCCAAAATCTACGTGAAGTCACGTGCGGTAGACTCCACCGCGGGCCGGTTGCTTGCGACGTGCAAACTGAGGGGCGTTGTGGGCACCATCCCGTTCACCACCTCAAATGGTACCTTGCCGGTGGAAATGGACGTGGCGGAGTTGAACGTCAGTTCAACGACCGGCAACCACTGGTCCCACACCGTCTTGTCTAGATCACCCACTGTACGGAGGAGTTTCTCCAGCGTCTGGTTCATCCGCTCCGTTTGTCCGTCTGTTTGGGGATGAAAACTGGTTGACAACTGCACCTTGCTGCCGTACCGCTCCACGAGTCTCGCCAGAACTTGCTCGTGAAGTGCGGGTCATGGTCGCTCACAATGGACCGAGGCATGCCATGGAGGCGCACCACGTGCTCGAGGTACAACCGAGCCGTGCCTTCCGCGCTCACTGTATCATGCGTCACGATGGAATACGACATCTTATTGAAGCGATCCACCGCTATCAACACCGCATTGTGACCTTCCCCTATCTCGGGCAAGCCCATGATGATGTCCATGGAGATGTCTTGCCCCGGTTGCTCCGGGATGGGCAAGGGTTGGAGGAGACCCGGAGTCTTTGTCCTCCGTGCCTTGTGGTGTTGGCACATGTCACAACTCCAAAAGAATTCAGCCACCTCCGACGACATGGTGGGCCACCAAAAGAAGTGAGCCACCGTCTTCAATGTCTTGTTGGCGGAGAAGTGACCGCTCGGGCCACTGTCATGGAACTCCTCCGAAATCAGTTGCTGAAGTGCAGGCACCGTGGGAATTACCACCTGCTGCATGCCACGCTGTCACGGATACGGTATTTCAAAATCTCCAAGCGTCATAATCCCCATGCGCCTCATATCCCTCCGTGAAGAGCTTCACAAGGAAGGCATCTTTGTGGATGGTGAGAGATGCGACCCGCATCATTAGGTGCCGTCGCCATGAGATTACGTCGGATGGATTGATGCGACACGACCGGTACACGATCTCGTAGTCAAAGTATGATTCAAGGTATTCCACCCAATGCGCTTGCCGCTGGTTGAGGTTGGGTTGCGTCTTGAAGTACTTCAACCCGTGGTGGTCGGTGTAGACGTGCATTTCCATTCCTCGAGGTAGCACTGACAGTTCTTGAAGGCTGCGACCATGGCAAGCATCTCCTTCTCATGGGTTGCATAGTTCAGCTCTACTCCATACAACTTGCATGAGGAGTAGGCGACTGGCTGTGAACCGTTGCCAAAATCCTGCAAAAGGATACTACCATTGGCTAGCTCCAATGCATCCGTCGCCTTTTGAAACTCACGGCCGCTATCGGCCAAGTGCAAGGCCGGCGCGGAGGTCAGAGCCCTTTTGAGATTCTCAAAGGCTTCTGGTTGGCTAATTTCCCAACTCCACTTGCTATCCCTGCAAGTGAGATTGGAGAGTGACGCTAACACTCTGGCATAGCCAAGGATAAACCTGCGGTAGTAGTTACAAAAACCAAGGAAAACTTGTACATCGTGCACACTACACAACTTCGGCCACTCTTGCACGACCGACACCTTGCACGGGTCCATGGGAATCTGTCCATTTCCAATTATGTGTCCAAGGAATTCAACTTTGCCCACCGTGAAATCACACTTAGTGAACTTTGCAAAAAACTTCTCCTTCCTTAACATCTCAAGGATCTTCTTCACATGTCTCTCATGCTCCTCCGTTGTCTTACTATACACCAAGATGTTGTCCAGGTACACCACCACAAATTCATCCAAGTACGGCCTAAATATGTAGTTCATCGCCGCCATGAAGGTGGCCGACGCATTGTTGAACCCAAGAGGCATCTCCCGGAACTCGTGACCATGGCTGGTGCGGAAGATTGTCTTTACCGCATCTTTGCTGTGATGCGGATTTGGTAGTAGCCAGAATGGAGGTCGATCATTGTAAGGAGGCGAGCCGCACGGAGCTGATGAAAGACCTCCTTCGCTTGTAGAAGCGGGTACCGGTTATTGATTTTCAACTTTTTCAATGCCCGGTAGTCCACGCACATGCGCATCTCCCCTGTATTTTGTGCACAAACAAGATAGGTACAACATAAGGAGACAAAGACGGGAAAATGAAGCCCTGCTTCATCATCTTGGTCAGCTGCTTCTTGAGCTCCTGTAGCTCTGCGTCGCTCATGCGGTACATTGCATAAATAGGCGGCCGCACTCCAGGTTTGAGGTCGATGCGATGGTCCACGTCCCGCTTCGGTGGCAGACCTACCGGGAGGGTGTCAGGGAACACATCCTCGAACTCCTTACACACCTTCTGAAGCCCCTCGGGTACCGTGGCAAACTTGCCTTGGGCCACAGTAGGCGCCATGTCCTTAGGTTCATCAGAATCGTCTTCCACGTCTCGCACGAACGCCAAAAGAATCTGCTCCTTTTTTTGAATCGTGCACTTGAGTTGCACCAAGTTCAGCGTCAACGGCACTGATGCTCCTTGCGAGGCACCGACTGCTGTGGCGCTTCCTCCCCACAAGTCTCCTCCTCCGCGGCCTCTTCCTCGGACCACGTACGCAGGGTATACTCCTTGTCTCCAAGCTTGACTGAGACGGTGGGCGCCTCCCAATTGACGGTAGGGTTGTATTTGTGGAGGAATTCATGACCGAGGATCACATCATAATCCTTCATTGGGCACACCTGGTATACGGTCGTTATACGAAGCTTCCCCAAGCGAATGGAGAGAGGACGGGCCAGGTACCCCACTTCAATCGTGCCATCCACTTGGTTAGTGGTTCGCTTCTTGCTCGTGAGCGAAAGTCTCCAGTTCCGAGCACACTCCATGCTACACAAAATGTGGCTCGCACCACAATCCAATAGACTCCCTACCTTCCCCTCGACGCCTTTCACTCGCGTCTCCAAGAGAAGTAAATGATGCTCCACCTCATACCCCTCATCCCATGCCTTGACCTCGGAAACCCCCTTAATTGCCGCAAGGCATTCAGGTGGGCGGTTAACTGACGGGTTGGGCTGAGAGGAGCCAGAGTAATGCCATCTACTCCCGGCTCTCCTCGTTTCTTAACTCCTTTGTTGCTTTCTCTGCTTCCCCTTCCCTTGTCGCTTACCCTTGCCGTCGCCCTTCTTGCGACTCCGACAATCATGCACAATGTGGCCAGGCTTGCCACAGTTGTAGCACTTGCACTACTGCAACGCTCTGATCTCCATGTGTGTGTCGTTGCTCTCATCCCACTTGTTGTAACCACCACCAAAAGAGTTGTGGCTGTTGGCATGAGCTTGTGTTACGCGCAAGTCATGCTGTGTGTTTTTGCGATCATTACCAGTAGGTCATCATTGACGTCGTGCATCAGCGTCACAGCTCGGGTTTCGTTCTTGAGGCCGTTGCTGTAGTGAAAGCACAATTCGTGGGAGTCGAAGCCACAGTTGGTGACGGTATCACAAAACCTGCAGTTGTACTTGGCAATGCCGCCAGTTTGGTAAAGTCGACGCAACTTGGCGTACGTGTTGTTCCTCACGTCACCCACGGTGAAGCGCTTGATGAACGACTCCGTGAACTCCTTCCACGAGGTCGGCCACTTCAGGGTAAGATCACCACTGCTCCACGTTGGAGCCGATGGGGTTGAGATTCTAGTCGCAGCCGTAATGCCGGCGGCCATTGCTGCTCCACTACCATGTGGATTGGGCCACATCACATCAGCACACCAATTCAACGATGCCCCTCTCAACAGGGTCACGGCATATTTACGACACGCCTCGAACCTTGAGGCATCCACGCCGATGGCGGTGAAGTACATCTCTAGTCCGAATATCCAAGTGTGTTGATTTGGCCCATATTTCCTCGATGGGTCGAAGGCTCTGACTTGGGCGGAATCGTGACGCACACCGCAGGTCCGTTTGCGGTGGCAACTGCCACTGGTCTTGTCACTGGACGCTTCAAGAGCTCTTCATTAAGGTACGCGTTTTGCTTCTCCAACAGGTCCATCTTGGCTTGCATGTCGGCAAGCAACTTTTGCAACTTTTGCAACTTTTGCGACGCTGTTGTTACTGTTGTTACTTTGCCTTGCGCGTCAAATATTGCGGCCAAAAATTACGTGCCGGATGAATTCATCTCTGTGTCTGGTAGAACTCCTTCCTCAATGGGTCCTCCGGTTAACGCCTTGTCACCGGACTGCGTTGTTGGCCTTGGACACGGATCCACCAAAGAGACGAGATGCGTGATGGTCTACGCTGACCAGGAGAGGTTGCTACGTAGATGATGGTACCCTTGATCCAAGGGTGGCTCTGATACCAAGTGTGAATTAGGCACGGTGTGCTAGCCTCAACCAGATGGTTTAGGCACCAACCGGCAACAACGGTAACCAAGGGGAGCCCGGTGGACACCTTTCCGGGGTTGCGGAAGCGTAGGGTCGTCTTGTGTGTTCAAGATGACACATCCTAGGCGGCCGGAGTTCGCCGAGTTGTGCGCGGCTCTGTAAGGGCCCGGTATGAGCATTATTGCCTCAGCATCATGTAGCTCATCTTTCCAGCTTTCCAACGCACTAAGAAGTGCATCATTCTGTGGAGGAACGGCCGAGATATGACCGTTTCCGTGAACCATGGCAATCTGCCGCTGGCAGCACCACTAGCGGCGGTGACGACCGCCCAAAGTGCCCTTTCTGGAAATAACACATCGGGATTCCATTGGCCCTCAATGATCCTTGAATCATTGAATATCCCGGTTCCAAGGCACCCTTCGGCCTTGTTGGCTCTTCCGAGGGTCGAGCCTTGGTCCTTAGGGATGAATTCTCGTCACCTGTTTTCCCCTTGGCCGGTCCAACCTTTGGCCGGGCGCAACTTCCTCAATTCTTGATGGATCGACCCCCTTCTTGGGTCAATCTTGCACAGATTTTTCTATAGATTCCAAATCCACAGTCATATTGTAGATTCAAAGAAGATTTCATTCGTGATCAGTGCCATTGGCATTGTCCGGCTTACACCTTGTGTGCACCTAGTTGGCATGGAGCACCACTCGTGGTAATCCACACATCTCCAACTGCACAACAGATTTTGTTGGTTTGTGTGGCTTCCACCCATCACGACTTATGCCAATGGATTACTCATATATCCCACGTTGGTGGTATAGGGTAGAGCAGAGCGTGATGACACGAAGGGCCTCTGGAGTGTCCCGAGACTTCTCCAGTACCTACAACAGCGTCGGCGAGACGCAGTCGATGTGTTCCGGCAGCCCTGTTGGCTTGTCGAGAACTAGGAGAGTTTTCTCGGTGGGTTGAGACTCGCATACCCAGTGGACTGTACCGGTACAACGAGGAGACCCGGTGGCTGTAGTAGTGCTTCCGATTTTTGGAAAGCCGTATGTAAAGTCTGGATGCAGATTCTAAGATTTTGTAGCACTGCTCGTATTTTCTCGGTGGTCGAGACCCGGGCACTCGGAGAGCTGTTCTGGTGCCTCGAGGAGACCACCATTGATTGCTATCATGGTGTACGCAGTGTGTTCTACCCCTTGACTTGTTTAGTTCAACGGGGGTCACGGGGCCCGGTGCGGCTAGCTATCGGTGCCCCTACATAAGCCCGCTAGGGGCTCATTTGTACTTTCTCCTCGTTCTTTCATATTACGCGTTCTAGACTTAGCCAATTTTTTGCCGTTTTGCATTGCACTCACACACAGAGCTCATGTTCACTTTTGCATGGGCCTGCATGCCCTAAGTATTTCCAATTTGGTATGAGAGCACAGGGGGGTGTGTGAGCAGCAGAAGCAGCAGAAGCAACAGTAGTGGGCGGAACGCAAAAAGAACGTGCCACGTGGCGACACGCCGGCAGCAGCGTAAGGGAGCGCAGAGGGATTGCACGTGAACGCCACAAGGACGGTGAGCCGCACACAGTAGCATTAGCGACTACGGTGGCAACAGCAGTAGCAACAGCAGACATAGCAACCGCGGCAGCTGCGATGCCACGCAACAAGAGCAATGCCGGCAGAGGAGCCGCTCATAGCAACAGCAGCAGCGGGGATAGCAGCACCAGCAGTGGCGAGCGCTACCATTTATAGCATGTGCACAGGCGGCAGTAGCAGTAGTAGTCGCAGCCGCTGTGCCGCACAGTAGTAACAGTAATAGCACATGTAGCAGTGCATCACCCGCTACAACAACGTCGTCAGCAGCAACAACACATAGCAGCAGCAGCAGCAGCCACTGCAGCAGCGGTGACAGCAGCAGCAGTGTTCAGCAGCGATGGCAGCAGTAGTAGCATGCAGCAGCAGTAGCAGCGGCAACTACAGTTGTTGTTGCTGGAGCAAGGAGGGCTTTGCAGCCCTCCTCTGAGGGCCCCCGCCCACTCGGAGGGACCCCCTCGACCCCCATCAGGGGGGCCCCTCCGAGGGGGGCCCATCAACCCCGTTTGCCCCCCCCTTTCTCGAGGGGACCCTTGGAGAGGCCCCGTCGAGCCCCTCCGAGGGGCCACTCAGAGGGGCCCGTCAGTCCCGTCGGCCCCGTCGGCCAACGGACGGAGAGAGGGGCACCCCTCCCCCCCTCCCTCTCTCACTCACTCACTCACTTGATTTCTCGCTTTCTCTTTAGCGGTCGAGAAAGAGCGAGGGGGGCGACCTGAAATCGCCCCTCCTTTTTTCATCCCCCCCCCCCCC
>SZWC01011066.1:0-20801 GCA_023375785.1 Penium margaritaceum | reverse complement strand
CCCCCCCCCCCCCCAAAACCTGACCTGCCCCCTTTATAGGGTACACTCCAGAACCGGGTGACAAGCGAACCCGGGATGAGCAAAGAAAAAGAAAACAAGAAGTTGAGGGAAAAAAACAAAGGGTGGAGGTTGGGGACGAGAAGAGGGGAGAGCAAGAGAAAGGAAAAGGTGGCGAGTGAGTGCAAACGAAGAAAAAAGGGGGCTGAGGACGAGAATAAAAGTCACAGAGAGAAGAAAAAGAAACGAAAAAAAGTTTGTGTGGGGCCATACAATAGCCCGGCATCACACCAACACCTGTAGTAGCAGCAACCACTACAGCAACAGCACTTTCCGTAGCAACAGCAACGATGGTTGCAACAGCGCTTGCATTTTCGCCTTCTCAGCCGACAACAGATTGTGTTGTCGACGGCGATTTCCGTTTCGAAACACGTTGTAGACCGGCGTCTCCCTCGGGCCTGTGGATTGGTGCGCGCAGTTCACTCCATAGGATTGACGGCAGATTCGAGTCTATGCATCTCCGAGGGCTGGGTCATCTACCGCTTGGAGTAGCAGCCACAGTTGTAACCGCCACCCCTTCTGTTCTTGGAGCAGTCTTCGCTCCATTAGTGGCAACATCATTAGTAGCCGCGGCTAGTCAGACTCCATTCTCCGGGCGTACTGTGGTGGTGCAGCTCATCCCGTCCGGTCACGTCTGCTGACTCCGACGCCGTGACCTCCAGGAGTGACAATACCTACTGGTCTCATCCTCTCCCGCGTCTTGGTGTTTACCACCGAGAGTAGGTGCCCTCCGCACCTATCCATCGTCCACCGCACGAGATGAGTGAGCGGAAATTTGACGAGGCGCCCTGCGCGTTTGCCTGCTACCACTATGGTGATGGACATCATGGTTGGCGTCGCTGCTGGACGCGCCCTTGCGGCTGGCATCCACCTTCACTTCAGCCTCGTCCGAGCATGCGTCCTATACAACATGCGGATCTGCCAGCATTGGTAGATCCCCTAGCTGGACCTCTAGCGACCATATTCGTCGAGATCCACGGCCTGAGGCACATGGTGCAGCGGCTTTGTGACCTCGTCGTCATCTAGCGTGATTCTGCTACTAGTTCGTGGACGGCCTCCTTGATCTCATCTCCTTCATCCTCTCCTCCTTCCTTATTTGATGGTTTCCCTTCAGCTCCACCTGTCGGCCACTCTCGGGCTGCTACCATCCTTTTGATCCTCCACTGTCCAATGACCACGACGCCAGCGCGCGATGACATGCCTTTTGGTAGTCGTTCCAGTCGTGTCCCCACAGCGTCCACGTCAACGCTCCGTACGTCGTGCTCGCTCCGGTTTTGATACATCCTCTACCTCCTCGGCTTCTATTGCTGTTCCTGTCTAGGGGGAGTGTGGTCACCGCGCATAGCCTATTGTGACCGTAGCGACAGGATCCGTACTCGCATCGGACCGTAGTGCCCTAGCGTCAACTAAGGCAGATTTAGACAATACGGTGACAGTACATGACGTGGAGTCTGATCTCCACTTGGCGTTCATGGTGGATACTTGCGTGTCATTGAGATCGACTTCCACGTCCGGGCCAGATCCAAATCTTCCACAGCAGCAGGTTATATCAGAAGTAGTGCAGGCACGACGTCCCTGGGCGGTGCCAGTCGCGGCTCCAACCGGTGGCGGCCCGACGGTGGCATAGGAGTCCCGTACAGATCAGGATGCGTCTACCAGACTTTTTGGGGAGAGTGTGCAACAGACTTGCACCAGTCCGGCGGAGGTTGGAGTACTTGGGACGTGCATGTCATTGAGGTCGACGTTTACACTGGGGCAAGAGCCGGATGTTCTGCAGCAGCATGTTGCATCAGGAGTGCATGACCCACGTGCCTGGGCGGTGCCATTCGTGACTCCAACCGAAAGTGGCCTGGCGGTGGCATAGGAGTATCGTGCGGATCGGGATGCCCCATACGGATTTCCGGGGGCGTTGGCTCACAAGACTCACACCAGCCCGACAGCGGTCGCAGTGCATGAGCAGAGTCAGCCAGCTGGTCCTTTAGAGGTTGAGGAATTCTTGAGAGCAGTAGTTTTGAGAGATGTCACTGGGACATGTGCTGCAGCAGACACAGCAGGCTCCACCATGTCATCTGCGCTACCTGAGGACCGGCTTCAGCGTGAGGAGGCGCCCATGTTCCCAGTGTCTATGGGTTCCCGTGCATACGATGGAGCAGCGGCACACATGACGGAGTCAGATAGTGGTTCTCACTCCATTATCGAGCAGGTGGCAGTGACCAGTCTTCTCGCCAAGTCGGTGCATGAGTGCCAGCAGCGCTTGCTGGTTGCCTTGATGGGCATTGTCGAGCCAGAGTCTTGCACACCTGTGTCCACTACGGCAACAGTCGAGGACAGTGGAGTAGATACGTACACGCGGATGGAGTCATCTCGTCAACAGGAGTTGAAATCTACACTCTCGTGTTCACCTGTTGGTGACCCTGCTGGTCACATTGACGCTGAGAGTGGTAGTACCTGCACGGACAACATTCCACATCCTCCATGGACTCTGACGAATCTTCCTTCTCCTTCTCTTGGCATGCAACCACTCATTCCTCCTCCTATGACAGACACGAGCTGCGGTGTGGATGCGACACCTACAGCTGCATCCGATGTTCAAGCGTCTCAGCACATTACGAGTTTGGTTGACCCCCAAGAGGATGCAGCAGCATCGGCTTCATTGTCTTTAGTAGCAGAGATGCAGATGGAGTTGCACTCACAAGTTCTGCAGTCTGCATGTGTAGCATCCAGTGAGGTAGAGTTTATCCTACGCGAGGCAGACATGGGCCACCTACACATGTCCAAGGCAGATTACACTGACCTGCAGGAGCGTGTAGTGATGCTGCAGCGGAAGGTGATGGCAGCACGTGAGCGATTGTCAGAGAAGGGGAGCACCAATACTATCGGCACGAGATTTCCACTACTAGGATATAGCATACCCATACTCAAGTAGGATCCTGTAGTAGCTCCAAGTATGACGTTCTATAGAGACACTACTATAGGAGAGCTGAGCTTGCCTTCAGTTTCTTCCATCATCGTTCCTGTCGACTCCGTCATCGCTCCTCCTTTTGCTGCTGTCATCACGCACCTTCATCCATTGACTCAGCTGCTCCATCGTCACCTTCCTCCATGAGTGGTGATCCGGCTGGTCGATCCAGCCCTCCTCTTCTGGCGGTACACCCCTCTGCCTCAGGGTCCTCTATCCCACCTTGAAGGCTAGCTCCGCCACTTTGTCCACGCTTGCATGCTACTCACCCATTCCCTTTCCTCCGGCGTACACAGTCGTATCACGGTAGAGCAGAGAGAGGAGAGACTGTGAGTTGGGACCCTTGACAGTCATGCAAGGACTGGTACACTCCAAGTGATGTAGGGGCGACGTGAGGAGTCGTAACCGGAGACACCACTTCGTCTTTGATTGTGGGAGTCGGCTTGTACGTGACAGGGGGAGCTATCTTTGTGTGATGGGAGACCACATGATTTATCGCCCAGGGTCTGTTCAGCTAGATATCAGCATCTCCATCGAGGACATCGCCACCAGGTTCATCTTCCCAGGGGGAGTGTTGTGTGGACCTCGACATGACGCAACGTTATGGGAGATGCATGGCCAGGGGTCCATGCTCTACTATGAGCATACTACATCAGCCGGCATGTGGCTCATGCTACGTGCCTGCACAATTGCATGTGTATGGTAGCACTCTGTTGGTCGAGACCCGGAGACCATATGATCGTGAGCGTTGGTTGATGATCCTATTTTGGCCGACATAAGGACACCTGTTGGATTGCGCGTAGTGGTCGAGACCCGGGCACTGGTACCGCCAGTGTCACGAGGAGACCCTCTTGTTGTCTGACATGTGTATGATGTGCATTACACAGGTTTGTGTACGTGTGCATGACTCTTCTCATGGTCTAGACCCGGACACTTGGTATGATGTGCCAGTGTCGTGAGGAGACCTTGCATGGGCAGCAGATATGTGTGTTTGTGGTTGACCGGTGTAGACCGTGGTTTTGCGTACGTTGTTGTTTAGTATCTCAGCTTGTTTGTGTGTTCTGCCGTTGACGGCCATGTCAGCCAGGGGGAGTGTTGGCTTGAGTGGCTTCCACCCATCACGACCGACGCCGATGGATTACCCATATACCCCACGTTGGAAGTATAGGATAGAGTAGAGCGTGACGACATGACGGGCCTCCGGAGTGTATCGAGACTTCTTGAGCACCTACGACAGCGTCGACGAGATGCGGTCGATGTGTTTCGGCAGCCCTGTTGGCTTGTCAGGAGCTAGGAGAGTTTTCTTGGTAGGTTGAGACCCGCACACCCGATGGACTGTACCGGTGCGATGAGGAGATCCGGTGGCTGTAGTAGTGCTTCCGATGTTCGGAAAGTAGTGCGTGATGTCTAGACGCAGATTCCGAGATCTTCTAGCACTGATCGTATTTTCTCGGTGGTCGAGACCCAGGAACTCGGAGAGCTGTTCTGGTGCCTCGAGGAGGCCACCGTTGATTTTCATCGTGGTGTGCGCAGTGTGGTCTCCCCGCTAACTCGTTTGTGTTCAGCGGAGGTGACGGGGCCCGGTGCGGCTAGCTGCCGGTGCCCCTACATAAGCCCGCTAGGGGCTCATTTGTACTTTCTCGTTGTTCTTTCATATTATGCGTTCTAGACTTAGCCAAATTTTTGCCATTTTGTATTGCACTCACACACAGAGCTCATGTTTGCTTTTGCATGGGCCTGCATGCCTTAAATATTTCCAACTGATTTCACGGCGTGCCAAAGACCTGGTGGATGACTTTGTTGTTTATTTCTTTGTATGACTTTCTTGGTGGACTGGCCATGTGCCAGTCCAACGTGCTTTTACATTGTGTCCAGTAATCGGTGCCAAACTAGTTCAAGTGTGCATTTTTTACACCCAGCTTGAGATTCTACATCCGTAGGATCAGGATATTCTCCATTTGGATGTGTGTACGGTGATTTATGACCTACACAGTAGTTGTGAAGCGGTTTGAGGGCAAAGTGACCTGTCGCGATGTACATCCTGACCATGCCCTGCTCCCACTATTTAGCTCGTGTGCTTTTCAACTCTCTTGTTGTTCTTGCACCTGCTTTGCATGCTAGTACGTCTACCGACTTGACCACGTTGCCACGTCAGCAGAAGCGGTGTTAGCAAGCTTCGAAGCAACTTCCCACATTCATCAAACACCATCGAAGTGTGAGTGTTTGTGTCTTGGGTTCCACAAATCCTCTTTACACGCACTCATAACCAAGTCACACAGAATTTCTTATGTCAATGAGGAGGAATCGTTCACTTGTCTGCCCGTGCTCAGTTGCAACTGGGTGTGTGCCAACTGTAGCCGCACCAGAAGACGACCAACCTGCACCTTTGTCTCCCTGTCAACCTGATCAGGTGTCAGCAATGAATTGCACCACATTATCGACATCCGTGTGATGAGGTACATGCACCAGGACCATCATTCAATGGTGTACGGCTTGCTGCTGCTGGTACAGCTCTAAGCCCACGTTAGGAAGGAAAGAAAGAGTGCAGGGAGGGAGTGAGGATGGGATAGAGGAGGATAAAAAGACAGGGGAAAAGAAAATCCGAGAGATAGGGGGGGGGGGGGGGGGAGAGAGAGAGAGAGAGAGAGAGAGAGAGAGATGGAGGGAGGGAGGGAGAAAGGGGGAGAGGGATAGGGAGTTATGAAGGAGATGGGCAACAAAGCAGGAGGGAGAGAGGGGTGAGATGTGAGAGCGAGGAAGGTTCATGTTTATAACTGAATGACAATAGAGAAAGCGTTGGAATTTGGCGATCAGTCTGAAAGAAGAATGGAAATGCTCCATTCCCTGCACCAAGAAAATTCTGGCTTCATCAAGTGTTGAAGCATCGAGTGTTGAGCTATCAAGTGCAAAGGGATATGGCATGGCTGTGCTGGTGCTGCTTGTGGGGCTCCATTTGCAGGCCTGCGGATGAGCCCAGGATCAGGGTTTGTCCGAAAGTGACTCGCTTGGGGGAGGTGGTTTGGCGACGCAAGGCCAGCTCAGTCTCAGTCTCCGTCTCAATCTCAATCTGTGTGCCGTGCTGCGCATGGTGGGAGCAGCAGACCGTGCATGAGTCTGCCGCGTGAGATGGTGGTGGTGTGGCGCTGGAGTGGTGCGTGGGAGATGTGGGCAGAGACTTTGCGCCGCCGTTGCTGCTGGGGGATGTGGAATGGGAGGATGAAGGTGCTTGTGGGCAGAGGGGTTGGCGCTTGAGAATGGGCCGTGGGTGGCTGGTGGTCATCATGCCACTGCCTTCGCTCATTCGGCAGGAGAGATGGAAAGTGATGCTCGACCTGCTGTTGCTGCCGATGCTTCCAATGCCGCTGCCGGCGCTGCTGCTACGGCTACCGCTGCTGGTGCTGCTGCTGCCACCGCCACCGCTGCTGCTGCCGTCGTTGCCGCTAGCACTGCTGAGTCCGCCGTCGGCGCCGCACTTATCCGCTGTGGAAGGTCCATCGTCCGCGGCCGGGTCGACTGGTGGAGAGAGTGAGTGGAAGCGCACAAAATGGGTGGATGTGGATGTGGATGTGGATGTGGATGTGGATGTGGATGTGGATGTGGATGTGGATGTGGATGTGGATGTGGATGTGGATGTGGATATGGATGCGGATGTGGATGTAGATGTGGATGTTCATGTGGATGTAGACGAGTGTGCGGATGGGGACGTGCACGGGGGTGCGCAGTGGATTACGCTGCGTGGCACTGAAACGTGGCGCAGAGTAGTCGGACCGCTTTGGCTGCTGTCAGAATCGACTGGCGGAGCCAGAGAGTCGTCCAACGGAGTTGACGCCGAACCGGGTACCGCATCGGAGGCCGCGGCGCGCTGCTGGCGCGATCGCGTGCGGTTTCGGCGTCGCTGCGGCGGCGAAGTCTGCGAGCCGAACATGCGTCGGTAGAAGAGTTCGTCGGCAGTGTTCCACAGCGACTGCCACTCCGTCTGCTCCTGCCTTCCCGAGCAAGCCACCGCTCTCGCCATCGCCGTCGCCTGCGGTAGTCGGGCGTCCGCTTGGCGAGCAGGCTGGACGGAAGTTGGGATTGCCCGCAGTTGCGCACGGGTGGTGGAGGTGGAGGTGGAGGTGGAGGTGGTGGTGGTGGTGGTGGAATCAGTGGAGGTGGTCGCCGCTGTCGCAGACGGGGATTCTGACGCTCCGTTTCTATGGACGCTGCCTGCCGCGTTGCCAACCAGTCGGCGCTGGTCGCGCTGGCGCCGCAAGCCTTCTCTCGGTGTCGGTCTTGAGTTCGTGCAAATTATGGAGGATGGAAAGTGTTTGCTCCGGTTTGGTCTCCTTGAGTCGACACCGCCCGGGATTGTGGTGGCCCTTTGGTGTGACAATCAACAAACTGGTGGCGCTGCGGGCAAGTGGTTGACGAGAGCTAATCGGGCGGGAGAGGGAGGGTGGGGCAGCTTGACCGGTAGGCACGCGAGAGAAAAGTGCAGCGTGCCACGGCAGGAGAGGTTTGCGACGAGTGACGTCAGATGTTGGCGAGAGGACAGGCTGGAGGTGTAGCGCGTTTGTGAGGCGCGTTGACGGTGACATCTCGCGCTTGAATGCTACACGACGGCAAATGGTGAGATGGAAGGGGTCGTAGGTAGACGAGGATAGGATGGGCCCGAGAGGTTTTGAAAGAAAACGGAACATTACTACAATAACTGGCCTACATTTTCAGGTGAAGCGTATCTATGTTCAATCAGTTTACAACACTTCCAAACTTGCAGATTTCTACTAGGGAGTTCTGGGCACGGCCAGTTCTTGTGAGAAACATTTGCAAAATACAAACCCCTACGATATCAAGTTTAAAGTTTTTTAAAGCTTTTAACCAACCACTCAGAAAACTGTGGCCTAGGAGGTTATATTCCTCACCATGAGAGTAAGGCATGTGATAGCATCCAGATTGGTTTCCACAATACAGACAGCTTAACTACAATATCATTATTCCTATATAAAATTTTCCACAGCATTTACCTGAAATGAAAATGTGTGTTTGGAAGTAGATGGACATCGCATTCAACTTAAGTTTTTGACTTTGGAACAAGAAGAGAGAGAGAGAGAGAGAGAGAGAGAGAGAGAGAGAGAGAGAGAGAGATAGAAATAGAGAGAGAGATAGAGATAAATAGAGAAAGAGGGAGGGGGAGAGAGAGAGAGAGAGAGAGAGATTTAGAGAGAGGGAGGAGGACGGAGGGAGGGAGGGAGGGAGAGAGATATATATATCGAGAGCGAGAGAGAGAGATAGATATATATATATATATATATATATATATATAGAGAGACAGAGAGAGAGAGAGAGAGAGAGAGAGAGAGAGAGAGAGAGAGGGAGAGGGGGAGAGAGAAAGGACAATTCTCTATTGAATGGTTGAAATCCACCAAAGATGGTCTCTTCTCAAAAATAATAAAAGCTCAATGCTTGTGAACTTCTCTTCTTTTCACTCACCCACTTCTTTTTGAAGACATAATTACATGCATCCAATTCAAGGGTGATGTCTACAATCACAAGAATGAACATATGCTTTAATGAGTCAAACTGGCACACGTAGCATACACATCTTACTTACAGTTGAAAATGGTCACTAAATAGTTACCAGGTACTTTGTGTACTTAATGTTCACGTTTCGAGGATCCAAAATCCAATAAAATGTACAAGGGCTAGAGTCTATTTTGACTCTGGCTCAGAAATTTTTCTTTCACCGGATTTAAAGCAAAAGGACTGTCAGAATGGATGATTCATTATGTCATTCCTCCACTCTTAGAATGTCGCTAAGGTCCTGTTTCCAATGTGGCAACACCATGTAAGATGAGTAGGATTAGGTTGTATGTTTAGAACAATTCCCAATAGTGACTACGTCCATTTGGGGCGTGGTTCGTCTTAGTCAAAATTGATAAGGCAACCATTTTATCCTCCTCAAAATACTACTATTCTTAGGGCTTAAGTTTGAGGTTCCACACTTAGTCGCAAAACAGGCCTCTTCCATTACATTGGCATCAGAGCCGGGACTTTTGCAAGAAAATAATGTAGGTCAAAAGAATTATTGGACCATTTTGTCCAAACATTGTGCAATCAACGAAGAGAGTGAGATGGCTGAGAACTGGAAAACCAAGACCCCGAGAGCATTATATGGAGACCAGAGAGTTATTTCTTTAACAAACCGGTTAAGAGAAAGGGAGGTTTTGTAACATAATGGCCCCCACCTGCACTACCAGCCCATCGGCTGACCAAACGAGCACTCAAACCTTGACAGACCAAACAGGGAGCCGTCGCCCAAGGCGGTGGAGAGGAGGGGTCTGCTTTCCCCCTCGCCCAGGGTTAGGGGGCGTCCCCCCCTCTCATCCATGAGAATGAAGGGGAGGATAGGGAATGACACATTGTTACCCTCCCCTTGCTCCAACACCGTTGACGATGCTAAAGGGGAGACAGACACACTCTCTCCCTACCCCCTCAAGAAAGGTATTTACGGTGCCATTAGGGAAGAGGGGGATGCGAGTCCCTCTTTGCCCCATATCACCGCGCCAATGGCACCAATGGGGAGGAGAGGGACGTATTCCCTCTCCTCTCTCCATGGCACCAACGGCACCAAAGGGAAGGAGAGGGATGGGAGTCCCTGATTCCCCCCTTCTTCCATGGCATTGGTGGTGCGAATAGGGGCAGGTTAGGGAAGAGACTGCCCCCCTCATCCATGGCGTTGACTATGCCAAATGAGGTGGGTGAGGGGAGATTTTCACCCCCTTTCTCTGGCACCTACGGCACCTATGGGGGCAAGTGACAGGAAATTTACATCCTCCTCCTTTCTCATCCATGGCGCCAGCAACGCCAAGGGGAGTCAGTGAAGAGTGATTCTCCCTCCCCTTTTCCAAGGCACTAAAGGCACAAAAGAGTGGGAGAGGGGTAGATACCCCCTCCTCTCACTTGTTCATGGTGTCCACGGCAACAAGGGGGACAAGAGGGAGCGGATTTCCTCCCACATCCCCTTCACCATGGTATTGACTTTGCCGAGGGGGAGGAGAGGGTGCGTCTCCCCCATGCCCCCCTCACACAAAGGCCGAAGGCTTAAGGGTGAGGAGAAGCAACCAATCTCCCCCTCCCCCCCTCACAAATGGGCTGACGGCCCTAGGGGAAGGGGAGGGGGAGTTATCCCCCTGTTTCCTCCCTCAAAAGGTCCCACGACCCAAGGAAGGAGGGAAGGAAGCTTCCTCCCTCCTCCCCTTGCTTGTGGCGGATATGAGCCTTGTGGACATCAAATGTACTAGTGACACGGTTGTACAAGATTGTGTGTGCAACATTGAAGTAGTTGGTAATGGCAATATTTTGCTGCAAAGGTCAACTCTCGAAGGGACTTGCAAGCTTTTGTTCGAAAACAACCCCACTTATGGACCCAGTTGGTTCCACACAAATTAGGGGCATGCCCTTTTTTTGGTAGAAATGTTGAAAGCCATTAAGGCCAAATTGAAGCCTAGGCCGAACTCCAAATTATATTTTTGCGACACAATTATGTTAAATATAGAATCCATTATTGCCATTAATAGTAAAAGTAAAGAAAATCTCCTCAATGTAGCCAAATAGTGACCACGATTGTCACAGATTTACCATAGAAAAGTGGTTCAAAACATTAAGCTCCGATTGAACTCTATTCATCTATAATTTGCAAACGTGGGAAATGGATCATTTACCCAGCACACCACAATGTGTCACATTTGAAGGAACAAGGCGTTCCAAGAGATGAAGCTAGAATTTGAATGCCACAAAAGAGAGTGGCTTCAAATCATTATATTTTACACCAACATTGCCCAAACATTCTTCTTCAACCTCAAATTTTAAGGTTGTTTGTGAAGAAACCCACAAGGTGTGACTGTTAAATCCATAACATGGCTTAATGCAGGTTGTTCATGTACTAAAATATTGCTTATGTGAAAAAAACAATGTGCCATACATTGAGTTCAAAAACGACAACGCTCATGTAAATCGAGAACACTTCTTCATTCAAAAAAAATGTAACAAAGGTGCTAAGGCCATTCAAAACCTCATGTAGATACTTTAATAATAAATAATTGAAAAGATAAACAAAACAAGTGTCGTTTACATGTTTATACGAGCATCGATTGCGTCATCACCAAAAGCAAGGATTGCACTATTGGCAACACTACATGTGCTCATTGCAACATTTGTTTAGGTGACAAAACCTAAATACGTATTAGTTGCAATTTAATCACTGATGATGAATGCCCTTTTCATGCTAGTGCGGAATGTACTACTCCTTTTCTATAAACATATGACCAAAGCAAAGGCCAGTTGCGCGTCCATGTGGAAGTCTATTGTAAGAAGCCTACAGGGTTAATCATTTGTGTTTGGATTTGGAAGTAGGAGAATGTGAGTATCGACCACACTCAACACACGTTATAGTGAGAATCTCTGCACGAGGATCAATGTAAAAAATTTGACAAGTGTTGGTTGTCTTGGAACATGAAGAACATAGAAGATGGAGCTATGACGTTCACATAAGTGACAAACGCACAATTACCATGAGTGTTGAGTCTATGGCCAATGGGTGGATTGGATAAAATCATTTATATTCATTTCGACTGCACTCTTGTCATAAATGTTGATTTCATGACTGAAAAAAGCTACAAATTGCACTTTTATCATGGGTGCCCAGTGCCCAACTGATGCGAGTTATGAATGCACTATAGCCATGAGTGCCGGTTGAACAAACCATTCTTATGTCAATGGTACACCACATGTTATAACATGCCAATAACACCAACAATATGGGTTTCATTTGCATCCCATTGCATCCACTATGAAGAATTTCCCAAATCTTTTACTATTCGTGCTAGCTTGCAATGGACCACCAAGTGAAAGCATATGATATATGGGTAGAGTGGTTTTACGGGCAAATACATCAAGCATATTATTTGATGCACGAGAATTACATGATCTCATGTTTGTATGGCATCTCAACAAAGGCAGGGGTTATCATGCAACTGAAGTTTTCACATGGAAAACCGATAGACATGACTAGGAAAAAGTAGATATGATTAAGCTGATCAGATGTATGAAAGTAAAACAGAATGATCTCGGGGTTCACCTGTTGAGAAGAGGATATCAAAGAGAAGATAGATCAAGGAAGAAGTTGAATAATTGAATGAGTAAACAATAACAAGAGATGAGGGAGGTTGGACGCTGACTTCTATCAAGTCTGTCCGGCCACTGTCAACCATGGTCACGATGACATGGCATAAGAGTAATCCTAGAGGAATGCTAGAACTGATATTGTGACCACGTGTATGGCCAAGAACTGGCCTGGCGATCACCAAAATCCTTTCTGGGGAAAATTTCATTGATGCCCTAAGGTTTTCAAAGTCCTTTTTCCGTGACAGTGATTTACTACTTCAACATGATAGCATGACCGACTTAGGCTTGCGAGGTCTTAACCACTTCTACCTTGTAAGAAAGGTGGCATGGCTACCACAAAATGATGGGTCTCACCACTACACACCAAAGGATCTGAAGTGGGGGAGGGGGGCATGGATACCTCATCTATTGTTTGACATGACCATAGAAGCAAATGCTGAACATGGAAGAACAAGAAATCGTGTTGCTCCCACACGATAGTGGGTCTCGCCGTGAAAAAGGGAATTAGTGTGGGACCTTGTAAGTACCACATTCGAGGGACACCGTAGCTGGACAAAGAACAGCAAACGTGGAGTCGATGACGGCTTGAAGGGATGTGGTGGAATGTGAGAGGATGGAGGACTCAGTGAGTCAATACATAGCCATGACGTGGGGGAAGCGACAAGTAAGCAAAATAACTCGATGATGAAGGGCAATGAGAGGGGGTAGTGAAGTAGAAGAGGCCGTGCCCGGTGAGTCAAGGAGGGTGGATGGAGAAGAGGTGGAGGAAGAGGGGGGGCAGGAGGAAGAGGATGCTGATGGAGTGATGTGAAGGCGACGAAGGAGTTGGTGGGCCTGCTTGCGAGCGCGTGTGGACTTGGGAGTAGGAGAGGAGGAGGAGCTCGGGTGGGAGGACAGCGAGGGGAAGGGAGGGGAGTGCAAGGAAGGAGACATAGCGAATGGAGGATGGGGAGGGGGCGGAGGTGAGGAAGGGTCTGCGGAAGGGGATGAAGGTGAAAGGGAGAGAGTGGGGGAGGTTGTGATGAGAGAGGGAGAGAGAGGAGCGATGGCGAACGCGGAGGTCGAGGTAGTGGAAGGATGGAACACGGGTGAGTTGAGGGTGGTGAGAAGCAAAGGGTTGGGGAGAGAGGAAGGGAGAGAGGGGTGTTGCGAGAGGCAAATGGGGAGGAAGGGTGTGAGGTTTGGGCAGGAGTGTAGGCTGATGACTATGAGGGAAGGGAGAGGGAGGAGGAAAAATGCCTGGGATTCTTGGTGGGGGAAACAAGGGAGGTTGATGAGGAAAAAGGTGATGATGGAGTGCATGGCAATGAGGTAGAGAGGCAAGGTTTGGAGGGAGGGTGAAGGGTAGAGTTTGAGGGAGGGAGACGTACGTAGAAGGATGTAGTGGAGGCGTGGGATGGGGTTGTCTGGGAGGTGATGGAGAGTGATGAGACGGAGAGGGTGGGAGAGTGAGGGGGGACAGGGAGTGGTGCAAGAGAAAGGTACCACAATGAGGGAGTTGAGGAGGAGGTTAGCAGTAGAAGGAGAGAGAGTAGGAATGGGGAGGTGATGACGTCACACGGATGACATCTATGAGCATAGTAATTGCACGAAGCAAAGGGGAAGGATGCGAGGACGCGTGCGAGGTAGCAAGACAAGCGACCTGAGCGGAAAACATAGGAACATGCGGGAGGAGAGCACGAGGGGACAAGGATATAAAGGAAATTTGACAAATGCCACGATGAACCCACAACGGTGGACGAAATGGGCAAGACTGCCAAGCATGAGTTGGGTCAGAGCAGTAAAAGCAAAGGAGTGGGCGAGGGGTGGAAATGGATAGGCGGGGACCACGAGCACACAGAAGAAGTGGCGGAGGGAGGGAGCAAGCACGGAGAGAAGATGTGAACAGAAAGAAGGAAGGAGTGGGCAGGAGGGCAGGGGTGGTACTGAGAGGAGGGTGGGACATAAGGAGGCTTGATGGCGGAGGAAGGGAAGGCAAAGGGTGAGAAAAAAACATGGCAGAAGGGAAGATGGAGAGAGGGAGAGGGACAGGAACAGATGGAAAATGTGTCGACACAAGGAGGGGGAGAGGGAGGACTAACTGGGGAGATAGGGGGCGAGAGAGAGATAGAGAGAGAGAGATAGAGAGAGACATAGAGAGAGAGAGAGATGGAGAGAGAGAGTGGTCGGGAGAGAGAGAGAGAGAGAAAAAGAGAGGGGGTGGGGGGGTGAGGGGGCAATGAGAGGGAGAGATAGAGAGAGAGAGAGAGAGAGGGAGAAATGGACAGAGAGAGAGGGAGAGAGAGAGAAAGGGAGAGAGAGAGAGGAGAGGACAAAAGAGAGAAAGAAGAAGGAGAGGGGGTAGCAAGGAGGGAGGGAGAGAGAGAGAGAGGGAGAGAGAGAGGGAGAGAGAGAGAGAGGGAGAGAGAGAGAAGAGAGGATAAAAGAGAGAAAGAAGAAGGAGAGGGGGCAGCGAGAGAGAGGGAGAGAGAGAGAGGAGAGGATAGAAGAGAGAAAGAAGAAGGAGAGGGGGTAGCGAGAGGGAGGCAGAAAGAGAGAGAGAGTGAGAGAGAGTGGGGAGAGAGAGAGCAAGAGAGAGAGGGGGGTTGGGGGGGACAGGTTAGGGGGCAGTGAGAGAGAGTGAGAGGGAGAGAGAGAGAGAGAGAGAGAGGGAGAGAGAGAGAGAGAGAGAAACAGAGAGAGGTGAGAGTGGCGGGACTGGCAAGTGGGGAGAAAGGAGGGAAGGAAGGAGGATAGGGGGGACGGAGGAACGGGAGAGACGGACATCCAGAGGGAGGGAGGGTGGTATAAGAGAGTAGAGGAAGGAAGGTGGGACAGAGGGATGGATGTAGGGGTGATGGACGAGGGAGGGATGAGGGGAGGATCGGACGTGGGAGGGCAGAGGACAGAAGCAGAAGGGGGAGGGAAGAGGGTAGGAGGGGACGGGGAGGGGAGAGAGGAGGGGCGGACCGGGGAGGGAGAAAGGGAGGAAGGAAACAAGAGTGAGAGAGAGGAGGGGAGGGGAGGCGGGTTGGAACGTGGGAGAGGTAAGGGGGATGATGGGGGAGGGGGGAATGGGAGAGGAGGGTAGGAGAGTGGAGAAAAAGGAAGAGGGTGGGAGTGTGGGGGGAGAAGAGAGCAAGGGAGAGAGGTGAGAGAGGGTGGCGAGAGTGAGGGAGAGGGGGATGATGGGATCAAGGGAGGAGGAGGGGGGAGGACAAGATCAAGGGAGGGGGATGGGGGAGGACAGGAGGGAGGGAGGGGGAGGGGGAAGGACAGGAGTGAGGGAGGGGGAGGGGGAAGGACAGGAGCGAGGGAGGGGCAGGGGGGAGGACAGGAGCGAGGAAGGAGGGAGGAGGACAAGAGCAAGGGAAGGGGAGGGGGGAGGATGGAAGCAAGGGAGGATGGGAGCAAGGTAGGGGAAGGGGGGAGTATGAGAGCGAGGGTGGGGGAGGAAGGAGGATGGGAGTAGGGGAAGGGGGCAGGTCGGGAGCAAGGGAGGGGGATGGGGGAGGACGGGAGCACGTGAGGGGGAAGGGGGAGGACGGGAGCAAGGGAGGGGGAGGGCTGAGGACAAGAGCAAAGAAGGGGGAGGGGAGAGGATGAGAGTGAGGGAGGGAGAGAGAGGAGGACGAGAGCAAGGGAGGGGGAGGGGCAAGGAAGGGATCAAGGAAGGGGGAGGGGGGAGGTGAGTGAGGGAGGGGGAAGGGGGAGGACAGGAGCAAGGGAGGGGGAGGGGGAGGACGGGAGCGAGGGAGGGGGGGACGGGAGCGAGGGAGGGGGAGGGGGAAGCGCGCTGCCCTTTCATAACAATTGCTGCAATTGGTGCGGCTATGGCTACTACTGTTGCTACTGCTATTATAGCCGCCCCCACCGCCGCCGCCGCTGCTATGAACACGGCGGCAGCTGCTGCTGCTACTCCTGTTACTACCACTGCTGTTGCTGCTGCTGCTGTCGCTGATGCTAGTGCTATATCTGCAACAACTACGCCTATGCGCACCACGGAAGGAAGGGGCAGGGGGCACCAGCATGGTGGGGAATGGGAGGATGCGGAGCCCGCCTAAATGGGGGGAGGGCTCAAAATGCCAGAATGCAAGCACTCGAACGCCGCAACATGGGGCGCCAAGCGCCAAGCACGTCGAGTGCGACGAGAGGGGAGGAGGCGCCCAGCACCACGCCGCACGCCACGGGAGCCGACATGCGCCTCGCGCCAATGGAGTTGCCGCGTACTGAGCAATGCGTAAATATGAGGTGGGGAGGGAAAGACGCGGTAAAGAAGGGGGGAGCCCGAACACACCGAAGCAGGAACAGATGCGCTGTAGCGGGTGCAGACTTGCCAAAGAACGCGGAAGCGCGCCAAAGGAGGCGCAGACGTTCCAAAGTGAACCATGGTAGGGGCCACACGGTGAGGGAGGGGCGAGGGGGACAAACGTAGGTCGAGTGCGGAAGAGAAAAATGGCCACAGGTCACGGCTAGATTGATGCCATGTTGAGAAGAGGAGATCGAAGAGAAGATAGATCAAGGTAGAAGCTGAATGATTGAATGAGGAAACAATAACAAGAGATGAGGGAGGCCGGACGCTGACTTCTCTCAAGTCCGTCCGGCCACTGTCAACCATGGTCATGATGACATGGCATGAGATTAATCCTAGAGGAATCCTAGAACTGATATTTTGACCACGTGTATGGCCAAGAACTGGCCTGGTGATCACAGAAATATTTTCTAGGGCAAATATCGTTGATGCCCTAAGGTTTTCAAAGTCCTTTTTGCATGACAGTGGTTTACTAATTAAAAATCACCAAAAATGACAACCACAAGAATTTAAACAATCCACTTATCGGATAGTTCTGTGGAAATACACTTATACACATTTACGAACCAAATCCCAAGAGATAAATCAAATGTGTGACAAGGAATATTTTTTGAAATTTTCACGATGCTGAATCAAGTTGTACTCCTCCGTATCCATATAAGGAACCTCATGCAAAATCACTTTCCATTACGCACAAGACCTCAAAATACATGGCTTTCATGACTACAAGAGGTAAGAGTACATGACCAAAACCCCCAAGACAAAGGATAATCGTGTGTGATTCATGCCATTGCACCAGCCACATTGAATTGAGTACACGACATGCATAGAAAACGTTCAAGATATGCATGAAAACGTCATCTACTAACTTTTGTTGCATGTACCATGTAATCAAGCTGAAGAAAACATTGAAATAAAAATTATCATAATGGTTTGGTGACATTTAAAGAAGGTGAAAACATAGGCAATGTTTTTTATTAAAATGCTGACATAATCTCATAAACGAGGTGCTTTTGGGAGTGGATGACATGTTCAGCAACAATCACACATCCGTTTGCACTTCAATGTTCAATGAAAAATGCGATCGTTTTATAACTACTTCATGAATCTGTTATGTGATGTACAATAGATATGATGTGTTGGCATACTGAGCTTAATTCTCGAAAATTGACAACGGGCAACATATACACAATGTGTATTGTATACATATGTACGTTTATGATATTCTTGCATATTTAATTATGGCCAATGAAAACATCGGTCAATGATTTAACATTTCAAGGATGAAAGTTTTGACACATTATTTTGAAAGGAGTGAAAAAACCACTTGTGTTGCTTTAACTTCAATGGTAGAAATTTTGACACGTTCTTTTGAAAGGAGTGACAAAACAAATTGTGTTTCTTGACAAGTAGCAACGATAAAAAATTGCATGAGATTATTGGCAAACCTGTTTACAGTACAAAGGTAAACATGAATGGGGGTTTTCAATTCTTCAAAGAGGGGAAAAGTCACTTCTTTGGGTTGTCATCAACTTAATGCGCTACACTACGGTGGTCAAAGACCGCAAGAGTCACTTTCTTGCATAGAATGAGATTGATTGAATGTCGAAAGTGATGAAATTTGAAGGTCGCACCTTAAGTTTTAGATTACTTGATGGGTAAACGTATAATGAACCTTTATATAAAACGTAGTGTGAATCGATGACTATGACAAGAGTTCATCTTAAGCTATGTGGAAGTTTCATCGTAGAGAAAATGATGAATACGTTTTTTCTACCAGTAGAATTTGAAAGCACTATAATGATGTCATTATTTCCTACAAATCAAATATGTCAAAATATACATTATTGCCGTGGAGACAGCCTATAAGCCAATTTCTTTATGCTAAAAACTTGTAATCATGTACATCTTGGTGGCCCAACGTACCACAAAACGAGTCATCACTTGAAAGTTTGCAATTGATTTTGCAATGTAATGCAATAGACTAGTGAACATCATTCTATTCAAATATCGTACCGATAGTTCTTGATCATGTCTAATTTTTAGCACCTTGTATGCCATGTTGATTTGTAAAGAAAGCCAAAAATTTACATTAAAGAAAAACCAGTCCTTGATTAGCGAACATATAGCAAATCTCTCTTGATGCCAACAAGTTCCTCAAAACGACAAGCGGGGTGTAAACAAATGTGAGTTTTCAACCATGAATGAAAATTGCACTTGAGTACTGTTTAGTAGATCAAGGTGTTTTAAACAAAAAGGTCAGTATGAAGCATTCTAACTCCATGGCTTTTGGGGAAGGTTCAATTAAATCACATTGTTTAATGCAAGTGCAATATGTTTTTGGATGTTGCTACAGTGGTATTCATAATGTTGGATCTTCATGAGATTTCTTCAATGGGGAAAATACCCAAAGCGAGATAAGGCTTATGAAAAAAACTTTATTATGTGGAATGAACAGATGAATACGATAGAATGAATTGAAGCAAGATGAATTTTTACACTTTGTAAAACAAATCTATTGAGGGGTTTGTGAATGAAATTCTTTTACGTGCTTACATAAGTACAAAACAATATATGAACGGGTCTATCTAGGATCACTTAAGGTATTTTTCAAACTTGTACTGTATTTATTATGATTCATGGTAGACCTATTTGGTGAAAATATGTTTTGAACACCCTCTATATGGGTGCAATTCTTGATCGTAGAGGCCAGTTATCTCAATTAAAGAACTTAAAAGCAATGTGCTCTTGACAAGGAAGTAAGCAATAGTTTACCCATTTGAGAATAAAATGGAGGATCGTTGTTGAGACTTGCATCAAGTAGGTTCAGCATTGTCGTGACTAAAGACATTATTTGACAATATGTAGGCATGTCAGATAAATAGTATCGTCTCCTTCAAAGATGATTGCAACATTTGAATGGAAAAACAAAACTTAGTAACCATCTATTAGATCATGTTGCATCCCAACCCTAAGATAAAGCTTGCAAACAAGTTGCAAGGGCTTGCAGAGCCTTGAGTTAGTTTAGCTAACAAACCTCGTGTGTAGAATGAGGTTTGATAGACCCACATCTGGCCTAGTGTTTCATCCAATTTACGAATTTAGTGTAATCTCTCAATGTAAAAATAACATTTTTATCAAACATTTTTATGAAGCAAACAAGACCTTCCAAAACGGCAGGGGTGTGATGGGAGAACCATTGAAAAACATCATTTGGGGAACAGCGAAGTCCTAATCTGCGTCAGGGTACCGCAATCAAGTGTAGAAACGCGTCTTCTAACTATGGGGACTTAAGACGCGTCACCAGTTAGAATGGGCTCACGGAAAAATCCTCGGAGACGTGGATAGGAGCTTTTGCTAGAGAAATCCAACTCTGCGAACCCGGCGAGTAATTGAATAAACAGCAAGGAGAGTTGAACTTGCAATCCTGACGGTTTGTAAAAGAAACCTTGCCACAAAGAATACCCCTCTACGAACAGAAGAAACTAACTATGCACTGTCATTCAACAGTCAGAAAGCAACCAAAAAGCCCCGCCACATCGCCTTACATCTAAGGTCCAGAGTAGCTTTTCACTGAACGAGTAGAAAAAAAACAATTGAGAAAAACACACATCTAATCTGAACCAAAAATTATCGAAAACAGGAAGAAAAGTAAATTTGAATAAAAGAAAGAGGTAAATATGTTATTACAAAGTGAAAATATTCAATGCATAACAATGTTTATCACAATTGTGAATCATCAAGCATCATTCGAATAGATTAGATTTTCCTTTAACATAAACACAAGGATGGAAATCATATCAGTTTTAACTCGAAGAATAAAAAAAATATTCTACTAAAGGATGTAGAAATAAATGAAGATATAGATATAGATATAGATATAAACAAAGATATAAATATACATATAGAAATAGATACATATTTAAATATATATAGATATAGATATAAGTGTACATATAGATATATACATGTAGACAAAGGTATAGATATAGATATAGATCTAGATACAGATAGAGATACATATATAGATATAGATATAGATATAGATATAGATATAGATATAGATATAGATATAGATATAGATATAGATATAGATATAGATATAGATATATATATAGATATAGATATAGATATAGATATAGATATAGATATAGATATAAATATAGATATAGACAAAGATATAGATAAAGATATAGATATAGATATAGATATAGATATAGATATAGATATAGATATAGATATAGATATAGATATAGATATAGATATAGATATAGATATAGATATAGATATAGATATATATAGATATAGATATAGATAAAGATATAGATATAG